>JAULKM010114084.1:0-39418 GCA_032355605.1 Rubia tinctorum | reverse complement strand
ATGATTCCCGATCTTGAAACCAAAAGAATAGTTCTTAGTGCAAATCCAAATCTAGATCAAAGAAGGTACAATCTTCCTAGTGTTTCTTAGGTTGCAGTCATATATGTACAAAGTGAAGATGAAGACTGTGATAAAACTGTTCCAGTTTAAGTTTATGGTGTGGAGGGAAAATCGTATACTATAAAGCAGTACTATGGTCGATATGACCCTATACAATATCCTCCTATGTTTCCCGGTGGGAAGCCTGGTTTTCACCTAAATATCAAGAGAATTAGAAAAAGACATTTGGTTCTTAACGATGATGGGTAAACAATATTACAATTTGATTCTCTGGAGTCTCTTATTGATGCAGAAACTAAAGGTATTAACTTTTTTTATTAAAGTATATTTAATTCATAATTAATTTATCTATGTCATTTTAATTATTTATAATATTTATGCAGCTGTGAGAGATGGTAAAAGAAAGAAATAAGTTATTACTCCAAGAGAGTACTATTGCTATAAGTTACAAATGAGAGATGATGATTTATCAATGCTCTTACACGTCAGCCGATTATTGAACAATTTGTGGCTTCCATAAACCTTTCATGCAATCAACATGTTATGTTGGAGATGGTTATTCATTATATAGAAGGATAGATGATGGCCGGACAGTTAGAATACGAAAAGTTGACATGAGCAATAATTGGGTAGTAGGTTATAATCACTATTTAGCAGCAACATATGGTTGTCATATTAATGTTGAGATATGTTCCACTATTAATCTCATCAAATATGTTCACAAATATATTTTCAAGGGCGGTGACAAAATTAGCTTTGCATTTCAAGGTGATTCAGAAGATGAGATAGTTAATGAGATTAAGCTTTATCAAGATGGTTGTTGGGTTGGACCGTCTGAAACGGCATGGAGAATCTTTGGTTTTAAGCTAAATCGCATGAAGCCAAATGTATATACATTGCAAGTGCATCTCCCCAGACAATAATTTATTACTTTCAAGAAAGATGCAACTCTTGAAACTATTGCCGCTAATGATTTCTTACAAAGAACAACGTTAACGAGCTTCTTTTGGATGAACAAGTATAATTCTGATGCAAAAAGGATGAAACTACTTTACAAAGAGTTTCCCAGACATTTTGTGTGGTCCACTGAAAAGCGGTCTTGGTCAAAGAGAAAAAGTAAACAAGTTATTGAAAGATTAGTTGCTATCAGCCCTAGGGAAGGTGAAAGATACTATTTAAGGTTGTTACTCTCTCATGTTAGATGCCCAGAGTCATATGAAGATTTAAAAACTGTTCAAGGTATAGAACAATCCTCATATAGAGAAGAAACATTAGCACTTAGATTACTTAGTTCAGATGATTATATAGAAGAGGCGCTGGATGAAGCTTCTACTTTCCACATGCCAGGTACGTTAGATTTTTTAATATGTGTGTATGTATACATATATATATGAATTAACATATAATACATGTTTATTTTCTCATGTTTAATGTCTATATTTTATCTGTTAAATGGTGGTAATTATTTAATGTCATTTGGTCTTTTTGCACGAGTATTTTTAGTTTAAATTATACATGCAGTAGTTGTTACATCTTGTTTGACATGTTATGTGAAGCTCAAAGTCAAAGTTGCAGGCATCCACTTTAGGTAATGTTTTTAGTTTAGAAATTCACATGCATCTCATCTCATTTATTTGGTTTAGTTTTGTGTTTAGAAGTATTATAATTGATGTGTAAGTTATTTTGGCTATCTTTTAGTGTAAGGGAGAGGAGTTTTGCTTCATTGAATCATTGTTATTTGGATTTACCCCTCGAGATTTAGATTGAAAATGTGTGAGGTGAATGTTGACTGCTGCCCTCTTTATGTGGTTCCCCTAAAGTACTTGTCACAGTTTCAATTAATCTTATTGTTTGTACATTGTTGTGGTTGGGAAAAGAATATTGTTTCCATAGTTTATTAGACAAAAACTGCAAATGTGATGCATTGCATAAAATGTGATCTCGTAGAATATGTTGAAAATGAATTCTGAGGGTATGCTTTAACATTTACAGAAGATGATTCCTGAAGTTATGCTATTACAGTTCTAATTCTAATTAGTGGGCAGATGCCAGAGAGTGTAAATCTACATGAGATTTGGAGCAAGGATTTAGAACAAAAATGTTTTACATTAGTAGAGTTTCCACTGAACAGTGTAGGGTTAATTATTAGAAAAGTGAATATAGGACACGAGTGACAAATGACAAACAAGATTTAAATGAATCTATTTTTTAAAATATTGGATCTATTATGGAAGAAAAATGGGGGAATTAATAAAGTCTTAAAGATGTGCATGTAAAATCAAGCAGAGCAGAACAAATTGAGAAGTGCTTCTCTATACAATGTTATCATTTAATATTGAATTTCATTTTGGTGTACAATTCAACCTCAGTTTGCCGTTTCCTTGCCTCTTTTATATTTTAGGCAGTTGACAAGACATGTCATTTGATACTGCTAAGGAAAATACATATGTTGTTGAATATTCATTGATGACTTGAATAAATGACTTGGAGAATTTGAATTTCACTTAGTTTTTTTGTCATTGGTAGTAGTTGTAGTCTTGCAAAAACCCTGATACAGATGTTTTAAAAGTTTGATATGTGATTTCTAAAATAATAATGAGGTCAATGTTACCTAGGTTTTACATGTTATACATCATCATCATCTTCACCTGTGCAGTTCCATGACCATGGTTTTATTTGTTGTTTGTGACCATTATATTTTCACATACTCAACCATAGTCTTGTCTACCTTTTACTATGTTCTTCACAGAAAAAAATACACAAACAATGAAAGATCTCACATTTAATCCTGTCATCAAACTAAAATTCAATTCTACTTCAAATTTTCTCTTCTAAAAGTCTAAATTTTATTTATTTTATGGAATATTTTAATTCAGGTACCTCGTGATCTTTATTTGCCATTTTATTAGTAATTTGTGCTCCACAAAATCCAAATAAGTTGTGGCAGACGTATAAAACTGAATTATGTTCAGATTTTGGGAAGAATGATGAAGTTCTAACTCATATACAAGAATAGTTGATACAAAGGAAAGTACTTCGAATTATTAACGATTTTTTGGTTGAAATGAATAAGGATCTTTGATCTTATGGGATATTAGATAATTTTGATTTGGATCGAGATGATTCACTAGAGACCCGATAAATAATAAATGAAAAAAGTATTCACGTTTCGGCAGAAGAATACACAACTAAATGACAACCAACAAACTGTATATGATCAAATACTTGAAAGTGTTGGTGAATCTGGAAAATGTTTTTTGATCAATGGTCCTGGAGGCACTGAATTTTTTTTATATACAGAGATTTATTGGCAAAGATAAGTCAGAAGGTCATATTGCATTATATGCTACATCATATGGTGTTGCAACTTCAGTTTTACCTGGAGGAAGGACTGCTCATTCTAGATTCAACTTGCCTCTTAATTCATTTGACAAGCAAGTTTGTATTTTGAGCAAGCAAAGTGGTCTAGCGAGATTGATTATTAATGCAAAATTAATCCTTTGGGATGAAGCAACAATAGCAAGGCAAGAATCTTTAGAGGCAGTTGGCATGTTGTTGAAAGATCTCATGGATTCATAAGCTCCTTTTGGAGGCAAAGTTATTATGTTCGGAGGTGATTTCAGACAAACTTTGCCAGTTATACCTAGAGCATCTAGGGAAGAGGTGGTGTTATCATCTATTGTTTATTCAAAGATGTGACCAGAACTTGAATAGTTGAAACTACAACAAAATATGAGAGCAATCAACGATCCCAAATTTTGTTCATATTTATTACAGATTGGTGAGGTAACAGAGCCTGTTGATGATAATGAAGAACTTGAATTGCCATATGATATTGTCATTCCATATGTTGGAAAAGAGGAATCTTTGGCGAAGTAAGTCTTATACATTATCATTTTAAAATAATAAATTTAATTTGTCAATTTAATGATGCATTGCCATTTATCTTTTTACAGGTTAATTGATGTGTTTTTATTGATTTAAAAAGCTATGCTATAAATCCGATGGAAATGGTTGGTAGATGTATTTTAGCATCAACAGATTCATGTGTGTACTTGATAAATGCTTCTCTAATTAAAAGTTTTCCAGGTGAACCCGTTTTATACGTCAGCACTGATAGGACTCTAAATGAGAAACATCAAAGTGACTATGAGGATTTCCTTAATACCATAAATCCAAAAGGGCTGCCTTCTCATAAAGTCATATTGAAGCCAAATTATCCTATAATGCTCATACGGAATTTGAATCCAACAGAAGGTTTATATAATGGCACCAGTTTGATTTGTAGAGAGCTTTGTAAGTCCACTATTAAAGCTGAAATAGCTTTTGGATCGTTTAAAGGTAAACATGTTTTTATCCCTAGAATACCGTTGATATATGATGAAGGGAGGAAACATACTATTCTGTTTAAGAGATTTCAATTTCCAGTGAGGCTTTGTTTTTCAATAACTATTAATAAGTCACAAGGTCAAGCATTGGATTTTGTTAGAATTTATTTGGAACAAACATTGTTCTCACGTGGCCAACTTTATGTTGCTCTGTCACAGGCTGAAATATCAAGAGCAGTAAGAGTTCTATTAACTCCACCAACTTTTGAAGAAACTAGATTGAACAATAGAACCAAGAATATAGTTTTCACTGATATTTTTGGTGAAAGTTAATTACTAAAGAGATATTAAAGGTCTCAGGTGATGAAATTATTTCTCATTATTTCTTAACATTCTTTTGTATATTTTAATCATTAGTTATTTTAGTTTCATTTATAATACCTAACTCTTGACCATGAATTGCCAACATGGTCAATCCATTCACTATATAGCTTCAGATGGTCAAGCACGGAACTACAAATTATTCTCTTATGAACAAAAAGTCAATGGATCTTCAAACTACCGTGTAGCATACATAATCAATTCATCAACATGTAAGGCCCAACTTACTCAACCCAGAGTTGTGAAGACGTCTCTACCTCATGAACGATGGAGCATTTTTCCAAGCCGGAATGTTTGATTTTTATTTAACGTGTCATTGATGTTTTTGTAGTGTGAAATGATTTTTATATTTTTAATATTGATGTATCATTTTTTTTAATATTAGTGTCACATATTGGTGAACACTGTGCATATAATGTGGCTATGTTTAATTTTTCATTTGATGTTTCAGTATTTCATTTTTAAAGTGCATTTTAAATGGTTTTATTTCATATTTAATCAATCGTGTTTTTATTTCATATTTATTATATTTAGAATAATAACTAGTAAAAGTTCTTAGTTCCGATATTAAAAATTTATTGTGGAACGTGTAGTACTTATAAAGTTTATAACCTGATTCATGCCACCTGAAAATTTTATCTTCATTTCTTATAATTTGCACTTTAAATTTTGGTCTTTCCATGATCTAATCTAATCTAAGCTGAAATAACTCTAGTATAGTCAATAAGATAAGATCAAATATAATCATCTAACTAATTTATTCTAACATAAATGACTTATTTTAGTACATGACAATATGTGATAAGTGATAGTATTAAAAAATTAATTCATTAAGGTATATTATATTATATTATTATTTTAATGTATATTAATTTGTATAATTAATAATTATAAATATTGAAATTTTAAGTCTATATAACTTTTATTTATTTCTCTAAGATGATGAATTTATATATATTTTTAATCAAATTATAAAACTTCGTATTTTGTGTTTTTCTATTTCAATCAATTAATCATGAATTGATGACAATACCCCTACTATAAATATTTTAGATCTAACGTACATAATTTTTTTATCATTATAAATGAGCCCCTCCTTATACTTGACCCTAGTTTCACTACTGGTGTTGTTGGAAATGTCCAAGTTTTACTGTTGGTTTTGTCTGAAAATGATGTACGGAGCACAATATTCGTTCACCACAGACTTATTTTGGTCTTCCCTATAATATTTAATAAAATATGACTTTCTCTAGAATGACTTTTTTTGTCAGAAATGATTCATTGATCATGGTAGTTAAAAAAACACAATGTTATCGATTAATTAAAATATTTTTTTAAAAAAATATTGGAAGAAGAAGAAAATGGACATCTATAACTCAATTGCATGAAGTTTAATTAGTAAAAATTATCATCTAATTTAAATATTTTAATAAAAAAAATTATGATTACAATAAATATATTTTTATCATAAATCGTTCAATGACAAGCTATTACAATCAAATCTTCAAAGTTTTGATCATTTTCATATTATATGGAATCCGTATGCATACAATGTTGATAATGATAGCGTTGTTTCAATAAAGTGACATTTATAAATATTTTTTCAAGACAAAATTTTGGGAAATACCGTCTTTCCATAGATAAATGGAAAAATAAGATTTAATTAAAATAATAGAAAGGTAAAATGTTTCATTTACAATATTAAAAATTTATTATGCAACGTGCATTAGTTATAGAGTCCGTCTCCTGCGAGACCGTCTCATGGTGAGACAGGCTGCATACTATAAATAATGTAAATAATTAGTAGGAGCTTTTAAAATTCGGGGTTTAAAACATAAATATACTATTTTTGGAGTCTTCTTTTTAAAATGATACTGAAACTGATGTATCAAAATGCAATTTATCAAAAATAATAGAAACCCCAGTCACACCCTCATTGCGCCGTTCATTCGCCAGTCATTGCGCCGTTCATTCACCAGTCATTGCGCCACCGTTCTGTTCGCATCGCTTACACAATCTTCCTTCGGCATTCGCAGCGCTCGTGTTCTAACTTTGATCCGAGCGTTGGTCGGGTGTGGGTGGTACGACATCGAAATTTGGATCGACGGCGAGCCATTTTTATATTGTTGCCTCGATCTTTGAAGCAATCTGCGGCGGCTGAAACCTGAAGTGCATCTGTGGCTAGGGACTTCAACGGTGTAATTTGGGTGTTTCATTGTGTTTTGGACGGCGCAAATCCACGATGAATCGATGGGATTTGGAATCTATGGAATTTGAGTGGTTGTATGGAGGGGAATCGATTATGGACCTGTTGTGAGCAAAGGCTTGAAGATGGGATCTGGGGTCGGCAAAGGTTTGAAGCCGGTGGAGATTACAGAAGTGCAGAGGAGATTGCAAAGATCAAGTGCAGAGAAGAGGAGATTAAAATGTTCAAAATCAAGTACAAATTATAAATCAAGTGGAGATTGCAGAGGAGAATAAAATGTTAAAAATCAATTGCGGAGGAGATTGCAAAGGAGATCAAAACTCAAGTACAAATAATTAAAATAAATTAAAATAATTAAACATCAAATTAAAATAGTAGAGCATCAAATAAAATATAAAAATACCCACAAGTAAAAATAGTAAAACATCAAATGATAATACTCACAGTTACATCAAATTTAAATAGTTAAATATAAAATAAAATATTAAATTCACGCCAATTAAAAATATTTAAACATAAAATTATAATAATACTACTAAAGACACATATAAAATGAAACACTAAAAATAACATCACATAAAAATAGTTGAACATAATATAAAAGCACATCAAATTTCAATGTTAAACATTGAATAAAAACATATAGTATGAATTTTAAAAAATCAAGGTATGCACTTAAATACACATTAAAATTAAATAATTGAATATGAAATAAAAATAATTACCTCAAATAAAAACATTAAAAATACACATCAAAATAGTTAAACATCAAATAAATACAATAAAAATAGACATAAAAATTTAAATAGTTAAATATCAAATAAAAATAAAAATAATGAAAAATCAAATGAAAATATTAAAAACACAGGAGTACATCAAATAAAATACTGTACAAAAATGCGCATCAAATTATAATAGTTAAAAATTATATTAATATAATAAAATATATTAAATTAAAACAATTACATATCAAGTAAAAGCACACATAAATTTTAAAACATCAAACTATGCATTTTGATACTAATGTTGGAAAATATATAACATCAATAATTAGAAAAGTTGATCCGCGGAAATGGGTAGAAAAGTTGATCCACGAATTTCTCTGACCCAGATTCTTGACCCTCGAGATTCTTATGACCCAGAATAATTAATTCTCCAATTATTTATGTCCAACACCCCCCAAAAAGTGGTATTTGCACCCAGATCCCTCTTTCCTCTCCCAAACTTTCTTAAATAATATTTGAAACCCCACCTCTAATTAAACTTCATAATATTGCACATTAATCCTTGGTCTCGCTGTGAGACGGTCTTGCATAAGATTTTATCGTAGTTATAAGTTTATAACCCGTTTAATGCAATCCAAAATTTTATTTTATTTTTGGAACAAATAAACTTTCATTACCCTAACCCATCAGAAAACCATATACATCATTGCCTATACACCTATTACACTCCTCAATTACTTTCTATCATAAATTTTAAAAATTGTGTCTTCATTTTTTCTAATTTGCAGTTTAAACATTTGTTTTTTCATAGTTTATGGAAAAATCGTCTTTCAAGAGACAGACATTTTTATCATTATCAATAACTAAGTTATATTGTAAAATATGTTCATTTATTTATATATAATAATATTTAAATTCATGTCGTGCAAAACATACTCCCACAAATGTTATCTAGTAAGAATATATCAGAAGGAAACTGGGCACTGGGCACTAAAATAAAGGAAAAAACCATACAAGTAATGAAGCAGCTATACGTATCAGCAACAGGAAGCAGCAAGGTCTCCTGCTGTAACAAAGAGCAGCATAATGTTGCTGCATCAAAAACCAACAAGATCTTCTGCACAGTGAAGGAAGCAACACGTGCTTTTGCAGGAAACAGGGGGCAGAATTGTGTTTCGACTAGACCTCGACTCGCTAATATGCGCCTCTGTCATCTCCACCTTATGTTAGTAGCTCTGAGTGTAGAACTTTAGCACATCATCTCTCTCTCCATCTTTCTTTTGGTAGCAAGATATCTTGCTACATGAGCTTCTGCTCCTTTTTGTAACAAACTTAGTCTATGGCTACTACTTCTGGGTATTTTTTGTAAGGTTTGGGGAGCCTAATAAAGAGCCCTCCACCATGGGTGGCTTCATTTAAAAAAAATATATCAGAAGGAAACACAAAGAACGAAATCCCACAAAGATTCAAGAGAAGCCCAAGAAGAGGAACACCAGAATGGTGGCCTAGCATTAAAAAGGATGCGGGGAAGTTGAAAAATATGGACTTGCCCATTTGGTTTATTACCTTAATTTTAGCCCATTTAACCCATCCAGCCCATTCATTTTTGTAATCCAAAAAAAACAATAAAATAAAAAACAGAATACACTGCAGTCACCTTCTTCACGGTGTTTCTTCTCAAAAGTTATTCAGATCTAAAAACCTTAAACGGGGGCGGAGCAGACATCTTGAAGGGGTCGGAACAGGCTATTTTCACTCCCTATCTGCACCTGCATACCACTAATTACTTGTCCGACGAATCTTAGGGGAGGCGGGCGCACCCCCTCGGCCCCCTTAATTCCGCCATTGTTATTCGTGCTCCAATGGCGTCGAATTTTAACCGAGCCGGCGATTTCCATGGTACCGGAGCTTACAGATCCAGGTAAATTTTCTGTTCTCAGTAATTCGGAAGGAGAATTTCGCGGAGAATTTTGTCCTAATTGTGCCGGAAACACTGATTGTTGATGAAATTGAGCAGGGAGGGTTTAAGCACGCGGCCGGTCGGGTCGTCGGATGAAATACAGGTGAGGATCGATCCGATTGACGCAGACCTCGATGAAGGCATCTCCGGTCTTCGTAAGCAAGTTCGTCAGCTAAGAAACGTGAGTTTTCGTTGCATATTTTTTGATTATTTTTATAGTGATATTTCTAGATATGATCAGTCTTTTTGCCTTTCACAATTTGCTGCTCTTTGTTGTTACTTGAAACTATTGATTATAATGCAAGGAAGAACATCAATATTGAATTTGTTTGGGTTATCAGAACATATCTGTTTGTTGTGGAATTGAAGTAGTATAATTTGATTTTGTTGCTCACTAAAAACGTGTTCTACATCTTCAGTGAAGTTTATGTTGCATACAGAAAACGTGTTCCACATCTTCAGTCTTTAAAACCTCACACGAAGCTTAAATTGGAGTTGTTGTATTCTTATGTGTCATGGCCATTGCTAAGTGGTCCTTTTTACAGTGTATCTTGAAGAGGCTTATCTTTTTTAGTTGCTAGTTTGCTAATATGCTCTCTAAGAAACCTGAATGGTGGTGTCGAATTTTGATTTCACTTATTTCACTTTCTCTGTGCATGTTCTACAGTATTGGTGTTTTATGGCCTTTTGCGAGCTGAACCATTTTGCACTGTGTTGATTTTTCCCCTAAAATGTTGCAGGTAGCTCAAGATATTGAGACAGAAGCGAAGTCTCAGAATGATCTCGTCAACCAACTGGTATGCCAAGACTTTTATGGTCTGTCGCACTTGCTAAGTCTATGTAGTATTAATTCAGGCTCATTTCTCTGTATTAGCTAAAGAACTTCCTATCTAACCTATCACAGTAGCCATAGTGATTTAGTGCATGGACTCGGATATTGATGTACCTCCTGCTAGATGATTAACTTAGACTTTTTAATTGCAAGGTAAAAGGACTAGCAGGGAAATTTTCAGTTGAAATAAAAATTTGTGGCATCTCTATGATGACTTTTCTTATTTTATTGTTCGAGTTCATCTTTTTTATGTTCTGCGTAACAGTTTGTGAATGTTGAAAGAAGATTAAAAAGATGTTAATGATAGGATATATTAGTGGCATACTGTACCCAACTAAATGTATTATCTATCATATACTACTGTCTCAAAAATTTGCTAAATGTGATTGGAGTTTTTTATGATATCATTAACTGGATGCAGCTCAGAGATTGTGTTATAGTCATTGTAGCATTTACTAGCTCTTTCTTCATTAGTTGGAGTAATAGTGGGATTAGGGTATACAATGCCGTTTGCATGCTTCTCTAAATTATTTAGAGCCACCTACCTTTCTCTTTTTCATAGGAAATGGATCACCAGATTCACCACTAGTAAAAGTAGTTCCTCACGTTTTGTTCTTATTGTTGCAGCAAATGACTCTGATTAAAGCTCAAGCAGGGGTGAAAAACAACATGAGAAGATTGAATCGGAGCATTGTTAAAGAAGGTGCAAATCATGTTATGCATGTAGTTCTTTTCGCCCTAGTGCTTTTCTTTTTCATCTACTTCATATCGAAGTTCTCGCGAAGATGAAGACTGATGATTGTCGCTTCTGTCATTATCCTGGATGATCTATATGGGACTTCTAGAGAAACCAGCATATCTTGTAAAGCCAAATCCATAATGCTGTAATTTGATAATGAAAACAATACATTGCTATAGATCTCGTTCCATCCAAAAAAGAGAGTGTATGATTACTTGCTATAAGTTTGATGATTTTCTATTTGCTGTAAAAAAATTGATTAGTTACAATGTAAAAGTAAAAAGGATCAACCAACATCTTGTCTATACTTGAATTTGTACCACACGTATTTTTCTCGCTGACTGAATTTTCTAGCAAGAACAGGCATCCGAGATGTGCCTATCTTGGTTGGCCTGGTATTTGATAGCTTCTTGCAGCTTGGTGCGTCTCACCTCATTAAGGACCTTTTTGGTCCATTCTGCGAAGTAGGTTGCATTTTGACCAACTTTACCATCTTTATGGTAAAGGAAGCATTGCAGCTCATTTTTGGGATCGGGGCAGTCTTCCCCTTCTCCGATTGAATCCCACCATGCTCCCCGGTGGTTCATTCCCGTTTGATGTGCCATCCAGTGGTGAGCATATTGCCCTGGCCCTGCATATTCCGGTCACCCTTTTGGAAAAAATTCCATCACACTGCTGTTCCGGTCCATGAAGAACATGTTTGTCAGCTGAGCTCCGTGGGGAGATGCAACGATGTCACTACTGCTCATAACACTCACCTATTGAAACCAAAAAGGAGATTGTGCTGGTCAGTTTTCTGATTTTCTAGTTTCTACCTAGTATTAAAGATTTGAATAGTCACTTGTTTGATGATCACAATCCTAGTTAATTGGAAAATGTTTTCTTACCCAGTACAGAGTAGCGGGAAATAGATTCGGAACTGCATTGATTTCGTTATTTGTTCCGCATCTTCAGAATAGTGCATTTGTGATCATAAAACAATTTATTAGGTACAGTGTAATTTGTGCAGAGAATTTGAAGAATATGCGGACCTGATTGCAGAAGTTTAGATCTTCAGACTGAACAAGATTGAAGATGCATCCCTCTACTTTTGCACATTCCTTGGCAAGTACTTCAGCCACAGCTTTTGGATTCTTGAAAGGTCTCGAACCTCATCTCATTAAAAGTGTCATGTTTATGACTGGTGCACCTCCTCCATTACCATTTATTGCCGATTCTTTGAAACCGCAGAGACTCCTAGCCTTACAGCTCAGGGAGTCGAATACCTTCAGTTTGTTCTCCACTGAGATTGATCCAGTATCGTGCCTCATCACGAGAGCCTTCTCCGAAGTAAACTGTCATCAGCTGTTTCAGCCAAGATCCCATCCCGAACCTGAGTTCTCCCCAGTGGAACAGAACCCATCTGCCCGGCCTCGAGCACCCGTTCTTCATCGACCATCTCAGGAAGGGCACTGCAGCACCAATCCCATGCCATAGATTGACGTGATCATAATAGGTGTCTGATACAAAAGTGAGGCCTTCTAAAAGAATATGGCTGAATCTGGAAGACTGTCTTTCCAGGCCAAGGCATAGGAGTTATTTGAGCCGTCATGCGTGTCACGTCCCCGGAGGCAGAGAAGGCGGCCTTGGGAAGCCGTGGAAGGGAAGAACATATGCTCTGATTCATTTGCTTCAATGGTTTCATTCAGTGAAGTCATGAACCATGTGTTAAGCGCGGTGCTAATTTGCTACTACATATATATATTTTTAGAACAGTATAAAGCTTTTCTCATTACCAAAATTGTGAAAGAACCTACAAGCCATTCTTTCCTTCCTTCTATCTTACTATACAATCATAAACTGTACACATTTTTCTCTCAATTTTTGATTCATAATAGCCCTATACACAATGGTAACTATAATCATATTCACTATATCCCGAATCTGGCCTTCTTTCCCAAAGCATATCTCATTTCTTAAACTCCATAATGCATATATAGTCTCAGCAGCAACCAGCTAAACCTTCCTCTCCAGCTTTTACCTTTGCCCTTCTGAATCAGCCAAAGTTTTTCCTCTTCCCAGTTTCCAGGCTTCCTGTCAATCTTTCCATTTCAGTATCGAGATCCATATCTCCCGTGTCTTCGAGCAGCTGAAAAACAGATGTTGCCGGTTTTCTTCTTCATCACGGAATTGGCATTTTGGATCCAGGTTCACTACAAACTTTCTGAGTCTTTCTTTCGTCAGCAATATTCCATGGCAACATAACCAGAGAGTAAATTTCGCTCTCGGATGCCATATTGTCTAGCATCAACTTACTCCAATCCAACTCTTCTTATTCTCCCTGTAAAAACTCATATATTTGTCGAATACTGATCTTTCTCCTCTGCAACTGTTTTTCCCAGCAATCAAGACCCTTCACATTCTCTATAGCTTTGCCCAACCTTTTCAACATCCAGGAGCTGCTACGAGGAAAATTAGTATTCAAAACTTCTTCCCATATATGTAGTATGAATGAAGCCATTTGATCCATTTGATTTCTTGCACAAGTTATAAAGTGTCTTATACATGTTTGCCCCATTCAATTCTTTGAGTGCAATCATGTTAAGCTCTCTTTCTCTTTTTGGCGAACAGATTCTATCCCAGGCAATTGGGGACTTTCTCGTAATCTTCTCAGTTCCACCCCACAGATATGACCGACACATCGCTTCAATATGCTTTAGCATAGTCTTCGGCACTGGAAATATTTGTATCCAGTAATTAACTATGGCAAACATGACACTTTTAATTAATTGGAGTCTACCTGCATAGCTCAAGAGTCTCACACTCCAATGCCTTAGCCTTTCAGTCATCCTCTCTATCAACGGTTGACATGTTAAGACTGTGATTTTCCTGCTTAATAGTGGAACACCAAGGTACTTAAAAGGTAAAACTCTTCAATGAAACTAGTCAGCTCCATCGAGTTGTTTTTCAGTTGGTTATTGCATCCACCAAAGTAAATCCCGCACTTACTCTAATTTACATTAAGCCCCGTAGACTTAGTAAACCTTTGAAACTCCAACATTAGCAACTGCATAGACAGTTCATCACCACTAACCAGTAATAGCAAGTCATCTGCAAAACTTATGTTAATGATCTTCACTTTTTGACATTTTAGATGGTAAGTAAACCTATTGTTTCTGCCCAAATTCCTCACACACCCCTGCAAGTATTCCATGATGATCACAAACAAAAGGGGTGATATCAGGTCCCCTTGTCTAAGGCCTCGTTTTGCAGTAACAAATTTTGTAGGGATCTCATTAATAACCTACATATATGAAACTGTAGAGACACATTTCATAATCCAGGAAATAAACTGACCTAGTATACTAACCTCTCTCAGGATGGCATCCAAAGCAACCCATTCAACCATGTCATACACTTTTTGAAGATCAATTTGCATCATACATCTGGGTCTAGGTCCTCCACTTTTGCTGTTGTACCCTTTGGCCAGTTCATGTGCTAGCATAATGTGATCCTGAATGTTTCATCTAGGAACAAATGCTGCTTAGCTTACATCCACTATTTCTGTGATTACTCTACTCAATCTATCAGTCAGGATTTTCGAAATGATCTTGTAAAGTGTTGATCAGCATGATATGGGCCTCAATTCTCCTACTTTTCTTGCTGCTTGGTGCTTTGGGATCAGTGTCACCAATGTGATGTTTACTGCTTTATGCAATACCCCCTTCTCAAAAAATTCTTGCACAACCTCCACCACATCATTCCCTATAATCCCTAAACTTTCTTTGAAAAATTTCGAGTTGTACCCATCAGGGCTTGGTGCTTTCAAATCACCAATTCCCTTTAGAGCACTCCATACTTCCTTTTCAGTTACTTTCTGAATCATGCTCCTTTTCCCCTTGGTACTCAGTTCCGTTCCATGCCTCCTAGTCTCAACATCAATCCCTTGCAGTTTTTCAGCATATTTTCCTACTAGATCACTATAAAATTCCAGCACCTCCTCCTTCATCCGTTGTTGATCTGTCACCATTGTTCTATCACTCCTTTCTAACCCATTTATCCCAATCCTGCTATTTTTTTGCCTTTAGTAATGTGTGGACGTACGCATTGTTTCCATCCTCTAACCTCTGCCAATCAATTTTAGCTTTTTGTTTCGCTAAGTTTTCATCTATATCACTCAATTTCATGATGCCTTCAGTACATTTCACCACATTCAGTATGCATTCCCTGTTCATTTTCCAGTTACTTAGTTCTCTTTGTCCTATTGTGAGTTCTTCTCTGACTAACTCCAGTTTCTTCTTTGCACCTGATGTTTTCTTTATGTGGGGGATTAAGACTTTCTGCAGCCTTATCAACTTCTTCCATGTTCTATACATATCACTGCCATTTATTTCCATTTTCCAGCTGTTCTCAATCTCCTCCGAAACCCATTTGTCTTCCGATAATACATTCAACATTTTAAACCGTTTCCTCACTCTTTCCTCTTCCTCATGCAATCTGATTTGCAGCAAAGCGTGACATGATATTCCCGGTTCAAGCACCTCAACTTTGACTTCTGGATATTTCTGCAACCAACTTATATTCCCCAAATCCCTATCAATCTTCGAATATATCATATTATCAACCTGTCTATTGGACTAAGTGAAAAAAAATCTCCCGTTGACTCACATTAAAAAATCCCCACTCTATACATCATTTTTTCAAAATCCAAAAATTCTGAGGCCATTACTTCATTTCTTCCAATTCGGTCATTTTCAGACAAACCGTTGTTGAAGTCTCCCATTAAGAGCCATGTTTCCCCATCAACTTTGGAATGTAATCTCTCCATGTCATGCCAAAGTTTCTTCCTCTCCGCCAATTGATTTGCTGCATAGATTGCAGTAAACCAAAATTGGAACTTATCATCTCTGTCACAAACCCGCACATGAATAAGTTGATCTGTTTCCCTACTGAGCCTCAGTTTTAATTTGCTTTCATCCCATAACAGCCAAATCCAACCATTAGGGTGTGACCTGTAATTATCTATGTATCTCCATTACCCCCTAATTTCTTCCTCACTCCTTCCTCCTTCTCTTTTATGACCCTGGTTTCTATTAGTGCAGCCATGTCTAAGTCCATTCCCCTAAGACGGGAGCCTATCTCAGCATTTCTGGCTATTTTATTGATCCCCCTCACATTCCAAGTTGCGATCGTGGAACCTTCCCATACGAGGTAGAGGAGTCATTCCAAACTCTCACCCTCTTTGAGACAGATTTTGATCCCCTTGATGCATGTCAATCTTATCCACCTTTCCCCTTTGTTCTTTGATTTCACTTGCTGCCATTCCCTCTCAACTTCACCTTTTGTTCTGATCATCTTCACTGCACCATCAGTTTCAGCTTTCTCCTCATCCTCTTTATTTTTTTCTGGTACCTGTTTAATCTGCCATTTCTGAACCACTTTCTTCTCCGCTTTTTTACATTTGTGCCCACCTGTGACATTTGTTGCAGAACGGAAGTTTCCACTCCAGTTTAATTTTCTGCTTTAGCTTTTCTCCATTCACATCCCTGATACTTATCTCCTGATGCTAGTACATTTTCATTTTTAAAATTTAATTGAGATGGTATCCTGTGATGCAGTCTTAGGCAGAGATTTTTATGCAATTCTAACTATATTCTAACTTCAGTGACCTATAATAATTTTACATGGACCTATCTGTAATTATTTTATAGGAACCTATTTCTAATATTTTTCAGGTATTTTTTCATCTAGTTTTTCCATTATTTTCCCACCAAATGGAATCTGCAAAAAAAATTAAAAAATTAAAAATGCAAAAAATAATAATAATATGATCATCGAACTGAAAAATTATAAACATCAGCAATAACTAGCAAAATATCAACGGAAAATCACAAAATATCAACTAAAAAATTGCAACAAAAATATTTAAAAATCAAATAAAAATCAACAATTTTTTTTGAAAAATCAGCGATTTCAACTAACAAAACATCAATTGAAAATGATAAAAACATCAACAAAACTTAAATTATTGTTTAAAAAAATGAACATCAACCTATATCACCCAAAAGCTAAAAACATCAATTCCTATCATCTAAACTCCACCTGAAAAATGAAAAACGTCAACATAAGGAAAAAACACTACAAAACATCAACTATATCACCAAAAAATCTACAAACACCAACCCCTATCACCTAAAATTCACCAAGAAAATGAAAAATATCAACATGAGAGAAAAAATTACTAAAAATATCAACCCACATAACCCTAAAAAAACTACAAACCAATTCTCATATCAACTAAATCTCACCCGAAAAATGAAAAACATCAACATGAGAGGAAAATAAAATAAAAACATCAACAAAAAAGCTATGGTACCTCAAGAGTATAAATTATTCACTTTGAAAATCATAAAACACCAACAATTTTTTAAAAATAAAAAATTACAAATATCAACCTATATCACCCAATAGTTAAAAATATCAACTCCTATCACCGAAAATTCACCTAGAAAATGAAAAATATCAACATGAGAGAAAAAAAAACTAAAAATATCAATCCATACAGCCCCAAGAAAACCACAAAACATCGATTCATGTCAACTAAAACTCACCCAAAAATAGAAAATATCAACATGAGAAAAAAAAATAAAAACATCAACAAAAAAAGCTACAGTACCTCAAAAGTACAAATGATTCACTCTGAAAATCATAAAACATCAACAATTTTTTCTAAAATAAAAAACTACAAATATCAAACTATATCACCTAAAAGCTAAAAACATCAATTTCTATCACCTAAAATTCACCTAGAAAATGAAAAAAATTCAACATAAGAGAAAAAAAAATACTAAAAATATCAACCCATATAACCCCAAAAAACTAAAAAAATATAGACTCATATCAACTAAAACTCAACTGAAAAATGGAAAACATCAACATGAGAGAAAAAAACTAAAAATATCAACAAAAAATTTAATTAAAAAAACTACAAATATTAACATATATCACTCAAATGCTAACAACATCAACTCCTAACACCTAAATCTCATCCGGAATATGAAAAACATCAACATAAGAAAAACGACACTTCAAATATCAACCCTTATTACCAAAACCTTAGTAGGGAAGTGAAAACATCAATATGAGAAAAAGAAACTACAAATATCAATCCATATCACACAAAAAAACTACAAAACATCAACTCATATTAATTAAACATCACCCGAATAATGAAAAATATCAACATAAGAGAAAAATGTATAAACATCAACAAAATGCTACAGTACCTCAAGAATAAAAAAATTTCAAAAAAAGAACCTGGTGGGATTTGAATCCAAGTCCCTAACCTCAAAACTAAGAGCAATAACCACTACACCAAAGACTCTTATTGAACATACACTCAGTCAAATAATATTAAAGCTCAGCATGTACATCAAGAACACAATTTTTAAAAAATAAAGGTCATAGTGAGATTCGTACCCTAGACCTCTAGCCTCAATAACAAAAGTACTAACCATTACACCAGAGAACATTTAATAATCATAAAATATTCAAATAATATTAAATCTCAGTATATATCTATGATTTTTTTTAAAAATTAAACCTCACCTCCAACACCTCAGTCGTCGTTCGTCACTGTCTTCACTGTCGTCTGCCGCCATTCGCTAGGTGTGTGCATCTCACACACTGCTTTTCAGCGTGCATCCCACGTGCCTTCGCTTCTTTAGCGTGCTGCTTAATCTTCCACCAGCGAAAATGTCTTCTCCAGTCACCGTCCTCCACCGCAACACCGAAACCCTAACTCAGCCACTGCAATTAAACGATGCAACTGCAATTGTTGTTCGTTTTACTCCAATCGATGATATAGACAACGATGCCGATATTGGAAAAGTAGAGCGACCGCTGCAATTAACCATCGGTGTCGCTGTGCTCCGTTGTGGATTCGCAGTTGGTGTGCATCGTCGTGGAAGCGCCATGCTGTTGAATCACCGAGAAGAACAATTGGATTCACCGTCACAGCAGAATCACCGAGAAGAATCACTATTGAATTTCTGGATACGCCGCCACAATAGTGCCTCTCGCGGTGGAAGAGGAATTTCCTGCGAAAGTAGAAGAAACGAAGCGGTTCATGACGGCGGCGAAGCGGTTCGCGGCGATGGTGGAGCGGTTTGTGGTGGTTTCCAAGAAACGAAGGAGGAAAACGACGGGAAAAATATACAAAAATTCTAGAAGATTATGATAATTATATATTTTTTGATAATTGTACAATAGATTCCTAGATTTATTAGCATATTTTTTTTAAAAATCTCATCCGAAATGAAACTTACAATAATTGAACAATAAACCCTAGTTTAAAGTTCAGTTTGCCTAAAACAAGATTTTGTCAATTTAATTTCATTTGTTTTCCAAAAATTATTAAATATTTTGTGAATAAAAATTATTCTAGATTTAAAAAAAAATAAATTGCAGATTTTAAAAATATTTTGCAAATTTAAATTAAATTTTAGAGATTTAAAAATAATTTCAGATTTTGTACCGATTTTCAAGAAAATTTTTAAAAAATAAAGATTTGGATATGTGGCCTAATAAGGAGGTGCCATGTGTCCCTCCATTGGACAAAAAAAGGAATAAGGCTGTAGTGGGACATGTCGCCCAATGTGAGGGTGCCATGTGTCCCATTTTGGGACTAAAAAGGGGTTGCCTGACAGCGGCCTCAACGATTGACAATAAAAGAGCAAATGGATTGGTTCCTTAGCAATGGACGATCGAGCAATTTCTAATTAAGAAACAAATTTAGAAACCACCACTGTGACCATTTGTGGTTTCTTAACATTTTCTTAAAAAATAAGAAACCGCTAAGAAACCACCACTGCACATGCTCTTCAACCGCTATAAAACCACTCTTGCAGTTTCTTTCTATTAAATATTCAATCTCTCTCTTCTACCTCATCAAAAGCAACCACCAAAAAATCATTCCATTTTTACCTCCACAATGGTAGAATCCTAATAAACCACTTCAAGGACCCCCTTAATTTTCTCGATCCTACTAATTAATTTTACATTTTATATTTAATTTAAATAAATTTTCCAACCCAAAATAAATTGAAATGTGAAATTTAATAATACTTTTTAAAATTTAAAATATAATTTCATTTTTAAAATTTTAAAGTCATTTTTTAAAATTTTATAAAATGAAAAAGGCAGGTTAAACTTTTAAAAAGAAAAGCTGAAATAAAAATAACAATTGGACACGTGGCCTAATCAGGTGGCGCCACGTGCGGGACACGTGGCCCAGTCATAGGCTACGACGTGTTCCTTGAGGGTACAATAAATGGCCAACGCGTCAATGCAATCCCCATGCATGTGGGTGCAACATGTTCAGACCAGTTGCTATAGGGAGGGACGAGAGGCCGGTTTCTTTAATTAAAAACCACAAAGAAACCCTATTGTGAAAATTTGTGGTTTCTTTTCAGAAAGAAATCACAAAGAAGCTCCCACATTACATACCCTAAGAGTTTAACTTACGTATGAGAAGTACAATTGTAGCCTATGGATGCAAATGTTTGATTGGAGCGATTTGTGGGTGCAAATGTTTGATTGGAGCGTTTTATTGAAACCAAAAAATATTTGATTGGAGCGGTTCGATTTCATATACATTTTTTTCTTCATTTTCTGATTTTTGAAGCCACCGCTCCAACCAAACATTTTTTGGTTCTTCATTCTCGAATAATCCACAACAACTCGACGTGGCACTAAAACTCTCTGCGATGGAGACACAAAAAAGTTCAGCCATGACCGTTGGATTGCCATAGATCTTTCGCCAGCAAATTTTTTTATTCGATTTGAACCATCGGGCTCATAGGAATTGGGTTATCGGATTCGTCAAAATCGTTGTTTGGTTGGGTCGACAAAGACGGGAAAGAGTTGAAATTTAGGCCATATTCAAATCAAACACTAGTCAAATTTGGATTGAATGTTTGGGTTTGATTAGTGGGCTG
Source organism: Rubia tinctorum (assembly GCA_032355605.1). NCBI lineage: Eukaryota > Viridiplantae > Streptophyta > Magnoliopsida > Gentianales > Rubiaceae > Rubia > Rubia tinctorum. The sequence goes on along the minus strand of JAULKM010114084.1, from coordinate 18,210 downwards.
AATTGGTCTTTTGATTCTGGTCCCTGAAACTCACATATAATTGAATAAAATATCAAACTAGAAATAGCTAAAATCAGATAAAAATATTAAATGTACCAATCAAATAAAAATGTTTAAAGATCAGTAAAAAAAATACGAATCAAAATAAAATTTTGACTAAATTGTTTTTTCCCTAACATATCATCTTTTACCATCTTTTGTCCACGAGAGCAAAACCACGTTTGTTTAGTACCCTACATATTCAAAGTGAAATTTTCGGTCCCTAAAACCAGATTTTGGGTTGTTTTCATCTTTTGGTCCCCAAAAAAATATGTTTATTTTTATATCGTTAGAGATATTTTTGTAATTTCACTCATTAAAATAGCAAAAATTATACCTCATCCCGTCGTCGTTAAACGCCGCCGCCGCCTCAGGCCGCGCGTAAGTCACCCGCATCTTCTTCTTCCATTTGGTCGTGCATTACACGCGCCCATCACACGCGTCCACCACCTCGCTCTGCCACCACCACCGCTGACCTCGTCCAATTGACGCCATCCAGCGAACCCTAGCGTTAGCTTACCCCAATCTAGCTCTCCTTTTCTAACTCTGCGATGATTCCCGATCCAGCATCATTTCTTAATAATCCTATCGTCTTGAGGCGGCGAACCCTAGAACCGGTGAACGGGACGACGACGAGGAAAATTCGGATGACGACGAGGGGGCGACGAGGATGCTGCGAACCGGTGAAAGGGGCTGCGATGAGGAAAATCCGGCTGGAGAAGGGGGTGGCGGCGGACAGAGAAGGGGGCGGCGGTTGGATTTTCCTATTTCTATTACTTTTCTTTTCAATTTTCGCTATTTTTTATTTTTGCTATTTTATAAGTGAAATTACAAAAATACCTCTAACCAAAAAAAAAGGAATATATTTTTGGGGACCAAAAGATGAAAATCACCCAAAATCTAGTTTTGGGGATCGGAAATTTCACTTTGAATACGTAGGGCACTAAACAAACGTGGTGCTTTCGGGCACTAAAAGATGGTATGTTGGAAACCAAAAAATAATTTAGTCTAAAACTTTTAAACATCAAATAAAAATATTACAAAAATACTAAATAAAAATTGATAAATATCAAATAAGAATACTAAAAATACATGTTAAATTAAAATAGAAAAACACCAAATAAAATTACAAAAATAATATAAAATTAAAATAAATAAACATCATAAAATTAAAATAGACATCAAAATTAAAGTAGTTTAACGCCAATTTAAAACGTTAAAAATACACATGAAAATTAAAATGAAATATCAAATTTAAACATTAAATATACACATCAAATTACAATATTTAAACATCAAATAATAACACTAAAATATACGTCAAATTAGAATAAGTAAACATCAAATTGATACATTTAAAATACATCAAATACAGTTATTAAAATACACATTAAATTAAAAATATCAAAATATGATAATAATATCAAAAAAATCACCATGAAATTTTATAAAATCTATTCACGCTATTAAAATATCAAGGTATATATGAAATAAAAGTCTAGAATTGAGGAAAAAAAGAAACATCGCTATTTGGAATATATTTACCCCCTCAAGCGAAGTCTGGCCTCAAGATAACCACCTCGCAAGGACAAATTGGTTCGCTAAGCGTGCAGAGCACCTCACACGGAGTAGGAGAACCACTCATCATGAACACCCTCCACGAAACTACAATTTAGGAAAGAGGAAGGAAAACATGTAAGCCACGATCGCATGAGCTAACATCTATAAATAATGATACAAAACGACGAATTAAGTAAGTAATTTCTAGATGAGAAATAAGAGAAAAGAGAATATCTATGACTTGGGCGTCATAACTTTCTCCCGGAGAATACCTGAGATATCTTTTGCTAGTATTTGGAGGGACTGGGTTTGCAGTGTTAATTCCAGATAGGGATTGCAGTGGAGCGGGTTTTTTGTAGAGATCCACCCAGCATTGGCCCCGGTGGGGCGGGTATGGAGGTAGTTTTGGTGGGAAGTGAGGTATAAGTACGAAAATAATATCCACTATGGGTAGTGGATCAGCCATGGATATTAGTTCACATTCACCCCATCCCTGCCCCGGCCTACTAAACCCTCTACTTACCCACTAATTTAGCATATAATAAATTTCTATTTATTTGTAATGCACATACATTACCAATAATATTTCCATATAAATATATTAATTTTTTTAATACTAAAATTATTATAATAGAGTGGGGTTTAGGTTTTTTTTGGCGATAAAATAGGGATGGGTACAATGGGTTTGAAGTGGATAGGGGGACCCAAATGGGTAATGAGGCGGGGTGGATTTTATGCTCTACGCGATAACGCGGTGGTGGATTTTAATATTGTATCCGCCATGGGTGATGAGACAGATATGGGTATTAATTTTTTTTATGGGCATGGGTATGGAGACATCATTATCCGTAACCGCCCCTCCCCTTTGCCATCCCTAATTCCGGGAACTATGTTGACCAGGAGGGCCCTTCCCCATATTAGTGGCGTTGTCTATTGGCACATTTCTTCTTTCTGAATCTTCATAATCCCTAATAAATGGCGGAACCAAAATCACTATTCAATCGAGAAGCGTACAAGGACTAGCCTAACAGACAAGGCAGATGAAAAAAACTACGAATTAAGCCAAAGAAAGGATGTTGTAACAACAATACAACCCCATTAGTAAAATCTTTGCGGACCTCCAATAAAAGGTACCCTCCTACACAACAATCACCCCGCATGTGTATGAACATATACTAACTCAAACACTTATGGTATATACCCACCCTCTATTTTAGATAACACATTCATAATAATCGCTTAGTTATGGAACTTAGCACGTTAAAATGTAAACGTTATGTATCGGTGAAGAGATATTCGGCAGAGTCATGCCCATATCAGCTGCTCCAGGAAAGCGCAAACTGCAATACTAACAATGCGACACTAGCGATGCTAGCAATGAAATAAAATACAACATAAAGGCTTGGTCATGAGACCGATAAAATTCCTTTTCCTTCATCAATTTTGATTCCGTACAAAAACTGAGGATTACTGTAAAAATTTGCTTTCTAGCCTATAAAACTTCCTTAAAAAGTACTATGTATTACATCACGTCAAAAGCAAACCTCTTACATAGGTAAACTAGTAAACTAAGTCCCTAGTTGTAAGCTAGTTCGCCTACTAAAGAGGTACGGTAAATTGATGTCGTTAGAAAAAAAAATGTTACAGTTATCCCTCTACACCACCTTCATTTCTCAAAGTGCCCCTATATAGGGGCACCATCCATCGCCCCCCATATAGGGGAACCATCCTCCTAGTAAGAAAGTATACCGAAAAAATGAACAATTGCTAAGCCGACATACTTCTTCCCTCGTATCCATAGTTGAATGGTCTTGTGAACCGTGTCCAGTCCCACAAGTCTTTCTATTGTGTAGCCCATCTTTTACCTAGAGCCAAGCTGCTGCAAGTATGGGATTTCCCTCGTATGGATTCTCCTCAGTTCCCATACGTACGAGCCCATTAGATGAAGATTATCCATCACCCTCCATCCTGACCCTGCGTTTGCTAATCTCAACTGCCACTCATGCAGTTAAGTAATAGCCACTAGTTAGCTGAACCTATAAAATCATTAAAACACTTATATACACTTGCAACAAGCATGGGTGTTTCTAGAGAATCCCATAAGGAACATAATTCGAGCCTGTATACCTAACAACCGGGGTAAGCCTCCCAACAAACCCAAGTGAATCAAATTATCACATGACTAGTAACACCCCATACCCACACCTGAGATATCCCCAACATACCAAATCACCAAATCCATAAGATACTCACAACACACACAACACACTCTCGGGAATAATTTCATAATGCCAAGGCTATGTTAAAACAACACACAACTACAACCGAAAGGTAAATAATAACTTAGGTATAATAAACCCTCTTTATGATGACACCTGAAAGGTCTAGCCCCACATTTCTCGATAACTGATGAAGCACTTATTTAGCCTCAGGAAACGGAATGCACTACTTGTTACACAGTCCAATATAAATAATTTGAAAAGACTATGTCCACGTGGAATACTTATCCACTAAACTCCCAACTACCCAAGCCCAAGCTCACACTACTCATGCAAGCCTAACCCACATCATACCGAACGATCATGCATGATCTCGCCTCTCACAAATGCATTCCACCCACATATCCACACATCTCTACTTGAATGACATAAGCGGGCAAATCACCCGCAGATTCGCTCAGTGTCTAGGTTACCAAAGCAACACAGCTGAGACGGAAGGACAACCCACGACTTCACATATATCTGTAAAATCATTAGCCCAACAATACAAGTGGAATTTTACCCCTCTCTCGCTGCATAACACCCACAATCTCCTTATACTGGCTATCAACCTACAACAACCCTCGTGACCCACTCCCAATAAACCCACAACCGTCACCCCCACCCCATATAAAACTCCTCCCAACTTACCAATTGCACCAATACTTAGGGGTGGGCATTGGTTTGGTTTTCAAATGTTTCGGTTTATTCGGTTTAATCGGGTTAATCTTTTAGAAACCCAAAATAAAAAACCGAACGATATTTGGAACAATCAAATTTAGTTTATTCAATTTTTTGGGGTTTGCATTAAATTCCAATATATTTGAATAAACCAAATAAAAACTAGAAATAAACGTAAATTACTGCCAACCTAAACATGTACAATCACAATCTGTGCATTTTTTCATTTTTTTAAAAAAAATGAGTAGAAAGTAGAAGCATGACATTTTAACCTAAACAACATGAACTTAAAAATTTATGCATATTAAAAATTAAAAAAACCATCAAAATCTAAACAACATGAATCATAATTCGTGCATATTAAAAGATAAATCATTCAATCAAATAGTTTTAACTATTTGAAATTTAGATATAGAATCAGGAAAAAATATCTTAGATTTTCCCAAGATACCCTTTTATTTTATCCATTTAAATTAAAATTCCTATTTAAAGTATTAGTTTAAAATTAATAAATATTATTTTATATATTATTGGCATGCATTTAATCTATTTATACATTTGTAATTCGATTTTTGGTTTGTATTTAGAAGTCAACAACCAAACTATATTCATAAATTGATTTAATTGGTTCAAATATTTGTATACTTAATACTAATTTTGGTTCAGTTTATTCAATATTTGTATAATTGTTTTTTGGATTTTTTGCCCACCCCTACTCACACTACATAAAAATGAACATTTTGATGATAAATAACTCAGTACAAACATTTTTATACCTATTTTCAAGGTTACATCCAAATATAGCCCAACCTACTATGAACCTTAGTTTGAAATAAGGCCAATCCAATGCCTACAAATAAATCTTAAAACAAAATAAGGCCAACACATCACGCATTATCCTAGCTCAAAGTAGGAAATTTGGACACCGATACCTTCTTATAATTATTTTCTTCCTTGAGGACATCCTCTAATTTCCACCGCATATGCAAGTACACCTCATCGCGAGTATTGCCGACAGCCGCCACTCGCTGCATCTACTTCATATAATACAATTTACGGGCAACAATCAGGCCTAAGTCCAAATAACCTAGCTACATACTTAACAATTATAGTATGTAGTATGTATAAGTCTCTAGGTCTTGCTTTAAACCCCCACCTGCCGCTCTAAGCAACAAGCACAAACCATCCAAGTCTCATTAGAAACCCTAGACTTCACAGATAGAGATTTAGATATCCCCCCACAATGACTCGAGCTCACTTCGTGTTTCTCTTTCAACAACACCTCGAGCGCACAATACCTCTCCTCCATCTCATAACATCAAACGTTCCTACGTTTGAAACTTCTTTCCAAACTTTTGTACTTTGTCAACTAGTGTACCGCGTTTTCCCGCTCTTTTATATAATGATCTTTCCACTCCCAAGCCACTGCTAGGGTATTGTTCACCCTCCACTCCCTCATTCTCTTGGTACACCCGATCTAAACGATCAGTTTGCCTTGAAATGATAGCCATATTCTTATTGGTCTCTCGCGTTTTCTTCACCAGATACCTTTGCCACTCTTTCTCTTGTCACATAACATCCATTAACTCCCTCTTTAACTTCCAAATTGCAAAATTCTGCTTAAAAATATATGCATCACACTTATCTAGCAACGCTAGATTATGCTTTTGCTTCTTCTTCCACCTCATTTCATATTATTGAAACCTCAGTAATAGCTCATTCACCCGATATCCTTATTTTATAGCACATTATTTCGTGTTTCCATGGAATACTCAAATTCTTAAGGTAGCCATAAACTACTTCCAAATCAAGTACACAAACCTTCACAGCCCTGGTCAAGTCAATTTTGAAATTACCTTCAGGAAACCCACTGTAATGTCCCATAACCCTAACGTCACCCTCTTCCCTCGTCACTGTTGTTATAGCCTAAGGAACAGGTCTATCAGCCAAACACATACACCTCTCACCCAACATCGCAGCCACCACCTATACCATCATTCAACACATATCCTTCTAAAGGTTCCGCCAACCCTCCTAAGAAAGATCCCAACCTAGAACACACAAAAATTTTGTCAAAGACATACGCTTTAGAAACAAATCATTGAATGAGTGATTCTCATTAAACATTTAGCCACAATACACATTACAAAAAAAACCTATAGAGCTACAACCTAGCCTAACTTATCACTAACTGAGCCAATATCAATGGTTTAAAATGAAATTTCGTTGCCCTTCCTAATGCGGTAGCACGAGTATCACACCTTATAGGTTGAACTGCCCCAACTACAATGCAAACTTCTATACCACCACTAGTCCCTCCAATACATTCGTAGCCGGATACATATCCACATTACATTATTTTACTTTCCAAATTTATGGAAATGACTCCATCTTATTTAATTCCTCGATCAAGAAAAATTCATGACTCCATCCTCCACTTTTCTCGCCAAGACATCATCCACTGCACACTTTGCATTCTCCAATGCCTTTGCTGTAATACCTTTATCTCCCACTCCAACGATATCCAAAGTATAATTCTGGTCACAGATACTAAATATATATACCATCCCACCTCACGATCTTAATGTAAATATCACCTAAAAATCATAGAATCCTTTAATCTTTAGTAACTTATTAACCAACACATGAGGATAGCCTGGATGAGAAGAACCATCATTTTTCACTGCCCTAATTTCAGCAAGTAAAACGTCATTAACATAGCCCTTCTCCTGACAAAGAACGAGAACCCTCGCCAATTCTAACACCATCTCATCTTGAACCACCATCCTCTCTAAAAATGACGCTCCTAACAGCTTCAGCTTTTCAATTAGCTCATCAACCCTTTACGCATAATCAATGATGTGTTGAGCAACGAATATCATAGCATCACCCACCTATATAAACACAACCCGTTACCACAAATAACAAATGAAATAGCTCTCATTAGAAACTCTGTATAAGACCTCTTTAGCCAACCAAAGCACACCAGCAATTTTGGGAACATCAACCTCGAACTCTTGCAACACTTTCATGATTCCTATGGGTCCTGAGCCTTCAGCCATCCCAATATCACGATCCTTCAACTTCAGTAATTTTGAGGATTCGGCATTATGATCCTCTAAACCACTAGTCTTGCACTTACTGCTCCCAACACCTGTTTCGCTGGCATCGTCCACGCGTTGATGTATGCAAAACAAGCCCAACTTTGAATCGCCACTATCATCCCCACGTTGACTGCGAGATGTGTCCACACCTTTGTCTACACACACCATCCCAGTGCTCCTGATAGCATCATAGCTGTAAAAAAATTAAAAATAATAATATAGTAGAAGTTGTCATCAACATGACCCCCATAGACCCCTGCATAATACTAGTAATGTAGATATTGTAAATTGATTACCTCTCATTCCCTTATGCCTCTCTATCCTCATCAAACAAGAAAGCATTTCCCTCACGGAGTTTTTTTGTTCCACTTCGTCTTCCTAGCTATAGGCACCATGCCATTCCACAATGGTATTGTCACTACCACCACATTTAACAAACAAAACTTATCCTCCCAAGTACCACAATCACTAGGAAAGTCCTGTACAATATCAACCTTTAACACCATAGGGTAGAAAACTACCCAAGAATCAACTACATTCATCCTATGGAGGTGATGAAACGTAGAAAAAAACTCCAGCAAAAACCTTTTATGGGCCTTACGACACACCAACCTAAAACCCACAAGTATGGATACCCCCCGATGATGCACCTGGACAAGAGCAACACCATAGGTCTCCAACACACCCACAATGTAATCCTGGATGGGAAAGATTAGGCCATTCAACAAATGATGTTAATATACACTAACAAACCTATATGGAGAGACTTGCACCTTATCACCGACACATAGGGGCGACTTTTGATAAAAGTCTGCACTGCATCCTCCCTAATTGGGGAGGGGCAGGTATGGATATGAAAATTATACCCACCACGGGAATGGGTCGGGGTGGATATTAGCCTACATCCGTCCATCCACACCTCATCCTACTAAACCCGCTATATACCTTCTAATTTAGTTTATTATAAATTACAATTTATTCATAATGCACATAACTTACCTAAAATATTTTCATGTAGATAATTTATAAATTTATAATGTTAAAATAATTATAACAAAGCAAATTTCAGGTGTTTTGGAGATATAGGTGGGGTGAGTACAATGAATTTAAAGTGGGTGGGGACACCCAAGTGGGTGATGGGGCAGCGTGAATTACATATAACCTAATGCGGCAGGATGGATTTGAATGTTGTACCCACCATTGTGATAGGGAGAGTATGTGTATGAAAATTTTAGGCATGTATGAGTATAGAGATACCATAATTCTAACACGTTCCACCCCACCGTCATCCCTACCAACGCAAGGCATTCTTATCTCACAATTATTCAGCTATGGATAGCGCTCTCTCAAAGTAACTATGTCATTAAAGGTTCTTACGCTATTACCACCCCTACCCTGGTTCACTATACTTCAGAAATACATAACCTCCCAAAGAGAAATTCATATATGACCGTTAAACACACTGCTTTAATCATTACCTAGCAATGATTATTTCACTCACCATTCAATTTATAATTCAAAACCCCCTCCATTTTCGGCCAATTGTAGCCACCACCCAAAGTTATAGGAAAACATTTCCTTTGATCAACATTTCTTTACCCACGAAATCATCTTTCGCTACACAACTAACTCCTTACCAAATTTGACAAGTTTGTATGTGTTCACTCCCCGAGTTTTGCTCCTGCATACACTTCTCAATCCGTTAAAGAAGTTTTCCTCGCCACACCAACTATGACTATGTGGCTTGCGGACTTATGGTATATGCCTACCCACTCAAGTAAAATCCAGTCTTAGGATAACCAATTAACCACCTCCCAGGGGCAAATCGTTTCGCTAAGCGTGTAGAGCACCTCGCTCGGAACAACAAGAGAACCACTCACCACTCACACCCTCCATGAAACCACGATTTAGGAAAGAGGAGGGAAAACATGTAAGCCACGATGACACGATCTGACATCTATATACTATAAAGACACAAGATGACGAATCACGTAAGTAATTTTTTGACAAGCAATAAGAGAAAAGAGAATATCACTAACTTGAGCGCTAGAGCATTCTTCCGGAGAACACCGCCGAGAACTCTTTTGCAGATGCTCGGATAAGTTGGGTTTGCAGTACTGATTTCGGAACTATGTTGATCCTGGAACACAACCCCCCGGCAACAATATTAGTATTAAAAATGGCATGAAAAAAAATACCGCATCACTGAAAATGAAAAATAAGTTAAATTTTTGAAAACTAAAATACTAACATGTCACAAAGTAGAGTCAAAATTTTAGCATATAAACACATGATTTTACATTAAATAGCAAATTTTATCTTAAAATGCACAGTTTTAGTTTTCAAATATTTCTAAAAAAGCATCAAAAAGCTCGATTCCAAAATCAAATAAACGGAAACATCACACTTAAATATTTGAGAAAAGTGCTTTTATAATCCTACCTACTTGACATAAGTGCCAATATAACCCTCCAGTGTTCGAAAGTGCCAATATAACCCAAGATGATCAGTGTAAGTGTCAAAACTTATAGGAATGTGCTGATATAACCGTATAAGTTTTACGAATGTGTTGACATAAACCTATCCGTTTTCATAATGTGCTGATATAACCCAACCTGTTAAGGCGACAGTGCCAGAAATGAGATCTGAGAGTTATATTGACACTTATATTAACTAATTAGGATTATTTTTTCACTAAAAATTATCTGAGTATTATATTAATATTTAATCAAGTATGTAAGGTTATATTGGTATATATCCTAAATCTTAATACTAAACATGCGTGTGTCGCATCTCGCATGGGAATGAAGAGGAATAGCTTACCCGCAAAATTCTTGATCCGGATAACTTAAGTACCCACAAAATTCTTATGAAATAAAATCATTAATTTTCCAATATTTATGCCCAGTATCGATAAATTAATATTTGCACCTTAAATCCTAATTTTTTTATAAATTATATTTGAAATCTTCTCACTCCAATTAAACATAACTAAAATTACACTCCCTCCCCGCTCAAAATAAAAAAATTACACTCCCTCCATTTCATTGGGTTTGAAACACTTTACTTTTTGAGTTGTTTTTATAGGTTTGACACACTTTATTTTTTGACAAAATTATTTCAATTTCATTCAATCTTTCTACTTTTTTCTTTCTAAACTCAGTTCATTTACCTAAATCTAAACACGTAAAACTATGATGTCAAACTCAATAAAAGGAGGTAGCACTAATCTTTGATCTCATAATTCGACAATTTTATGCGAGACTTTGTAAAAATCTATAACGTCTTTTGTTCTGAGAATGTAATTGCATTTTCAGATACTTCCTCCGGTCCCAAAATATTGACACTTAACAATGAACACAATTTTTTTTGAAAAGTAAAGTGGGTGGAAGCGATTGTAATGGGAGAGTAAAAAGTAAATTAATGGATGAAAATAATTTAAAATTTACCAAAAGAGGAAGGTGTCAATATAAAAATATCAACCAAAAAATAAAATAAAATAAAAATTCCAATATAAAAAAATCGAAGGAAATAGGGAAAAAAAGAAAAGAACTTTATGTTCTCTGAAATGATGATGAATTGACTTGGCAGGAGTCACAACTCACAACGAATGGCTGCACAATAACCTTATCTAGAGAATGTCGAACCGTCCAGTTGGCACAGAAACTCGAGGACCTCAAGCTTTTTCCTTTTTCAAATTTACTTCTAAAAAGAATACACTGCATTTAATCTAATTCTCTACGTAAAAAAAACATTACTCCCTCTATCCCAGTTAAATTTACAGTTTAACTATTTATTTAGTTAAAATTTCTTAACTTTCACCTTAAAATTGAATTGTAAATAAGTTAGGATATTGTCGTTTGTGATCTTATTATATTCGCATTAACATGTATTTTTAAAATATCTACTTTTCACAAATTATATTTACACACAATTATAAATATTAACGATAATATTTTTGAATCAATTAATAAAAATTAAAGTGTGTAGAATAGATTGGGGTGGGGACTAGATTCCTTTTCTAATGTTGTGACCTTTCACCTTTCCACATTTTCGTTTTTCATCATTTTTCATTTTTCATTTTTCATTTTTCATTTTTCATCACTTTTCATTTTTCCATACTTCTTTATTATAAAGATACACCTACCATTAAACACAGAGGAAGCATAATAGTTACACACTCCTAGTTAAATTTCAATATCTAATTTAACTATTCATTCATTTAAAATATCTTACTAGTTATAAACTTTTCATTCCATTTCAAACTGTAATGTAATTATTATTTCAGTTAAAATTTCTTAATTTTGGCCATGAAATGAAATTGATGTACTCTCTATGTCTCATTTAAAACTACACACTTTGACTTTCAGTAGTTAACTAAAAAAATGTTTGATGTTTAACATCTTTCGTTAAGGATAATTAAAACTTGTGACAAGTTAATATTTTGAAAATATGTGTTATAATGGATCTAACAAGGTATTACTCGATCAATAATTAATATTTTTGTCAAAATTTATTATTATAACTTTTAAAATCAAATTATAATAAATATTACTCTAATATAGTTAAAGGATTTTTTAAATTATGAGAATCTCGTTGTAATAAATGAAAATAAATATTAAATTATTATTTAAATTAATTATATTAATTATAAAATAATCACGTCTAATAACAAAATAAAACTTTGTTTTAGCCTAATTAATTGTATGTGTGCATTTTGCATTTGAAATTTTGAAGTGTTCGTCTCTGGAAAATTCTGCATGGGAATAATATCAAATCAACGACTTGAAATGTAATGTACTAACGGAATAATTGACACATTTTTTATTTTTGTCCGTTCTATATAAAATGGTACATTTTAATTCTTATCTTAAATGATAGAGAATATGTTATAAAATTCATACAATATTCTCTTTAACTTCAATAACTTTATGACAGAGCTCACTGTTTTCCCAAAACATCTCTATTTTTCACAATTATTTTTTGCCACCTCAACTTGCATAAAATAACGAGTCAAATTTTAATGTGTTATTTATTCCGCGACGGAAAGAGTACTCGATTTGGATGGAGTTTGGAGTCATTGCACATCATTTATCAGTGAACCACATGCATTCCTAATCAACTTTCTCTCTCTATCTCCTATTTCTTTCTTCTATAAGCGCCACCGCACTACCTTTTGTTTTCCCCGAAAATGGCTCTATTGCCACCATTTTTCAACCGGAATCAACCACCAAAGCAAAAAAAACCAACTTGACCTCAAGCTAATATGCTGCTATGGCGGCTCAGCCAACGTGAAACTTCGCACAGGTGCTTCAATAAAAAAATCCCCCAATCACCTCATCACTTCCGGTCACCCCAAACCTAAATCCAACTTTGCAATTTAAGGAAGAATCATCAGTACTCTTCATGCCGGATGAAATTCAAGAGCTATCAAGCCACTAATCTAATGTCCTCATCGGAAATTTTCCAAAGGGTCGCCCAACTATTGAACAAATCGAAGCCGATTTCAAAACTGTGGGTTTCTCTGTTGGTACCAACTAGGAGCGGTAGACTTAAAGAATATCCTCATCAGCTTTCAAGAAATAGAAGATTTCCAAAGATGCTAGATCAAGGGAGTTTAGTCTTTCAATGATATTTCTATGAGGGTTCTACTCAGGACACTAGATTTTAAACAAAGTAATGAGTCATCCATTTTCCCAGCACGGCTCACCATTGGGAACCAAATTGAAAAATACATCAAGATGGATCTAGCAACCTAGAAGCTTACTAGACCATCGGCTCTAAAAATATGCGTTGAAGTTGACCTGGAATCCCGACTCCTCAACTGTATCTGGTTAGGTTCAACTATAGCAAATGAGAAATATTCTATTGAATATGAGAATCTCCCTTCTTATTGCTCCCATCATAAGAAAATAGGACACCCTATTGAGAAATGTAGAATTAAGCACCCTGAGTTCGCTGTTAAACTTGGTACTGAACGTAGAACCATAACCAAAGACAAGGGAAACTAGAAACCGGTTGGTAGACAGGTTTAACCTTCAGGTGGTACTATAGTTGATAAACAAAAGGAGTATGAGGCACAAATCATAGCCACAAGTGATCATGGAGGTTTAAAAATAGACTCCCCAAAACTACCAACCCACCCCAGCCCCAGCCACAAAAACCCCAACAGTAAGATTTCAATCAACTTAGAGACTGACATACCACACCAAAACCCAAATCAAAATGCCCAAGATCAGGATCAAGTGGAAAATACCAAGGAAAATACCTCACACAACTCTAATAACAATAATCAGGATCCCTCACAGCTACCCCTCTTTGAGAATAAGGACAACGAGTAATACACAGAGGATCTTAGCACCATAAAACTCAAAGGCTAAAGACGACACTGCAGGTATTCCCCAAAACTCCCCTGATTCGGATCAGAAAAATAATGTGCTTTTCACAAAATCATGCAGGTCTAGTCCTCATAGCTCAAATAGATTCATATTGTTGAGGGATGAAAAGGACACCGAGACTGAAGAAAACTATGAATCAACTACTAGAGAGCAGCAGCTGGAGCATGTAAGTAAGCCTATCCCCAAAACATTATACTGAAACCTGCAACTACAAGGAAGTGGACACTTTTTAACGAATTTAATAAAAGAAACCTAAGATCCTCTTCAAAAAGAAAATCTAGTAGTTTTCACGATAGAGAAAACCATTAGCAATAAGTTTTTAGTGTGGAATTTAAGAGGCCTAAATACTTCTATGGACAGGCTTAAGAAACTCATTAGGATACACAAAATTCAATTCTTGTGTATATTTTGAACCAAAGCATAAACATGATACATGTTTAACTTACAAAATGAAGTTGAATTTTGATTTCCATCAGAGAGCTTTGTAAACAACAATATTTGGTTAATGTGGAACTCCAGTTTTAACATACAAATTCTGTCTGAAATTGATCAGTACACTAAGACCTGTATTTCTAACTCATCCTTTCAATGTGACATGTTTTCTTATTTTATACATGTTTTTACTACTAGAAAGATAAGAAAAAAATCCATGGGAGGAACTCTTGTCACATAATGATGATAATAGAATCATTATAGGGTATTTCAATGACATGTTAACTATACAGGAAAATAAAGGTCCTAGCTGCCCCAGTAGGGCATTAGAGATTTCAATGAATTCATAAGTAAAAGCCACCTTACACATATTACAATAGTGGGAAACACTTTCACATAGACAAACTCTAGGAAACCTCCCACGGTAGAAAGGCTTGATAGTGCTTTAGCTGACATCAAATGGATAGATAATTATCCCAACAGTTCTATTCACACTTTAAACAAAAACACATCGGACCACTGCTCACTGTTGTTCATCATAGGTAGTAAATTACCTTGAGCCTCAAAACCATTTAGGTTTCTTGGTGTTTGGTTGACTAGGCCTGATCTGAAACAGGTAATACAATCTAACTGGACTCAGGAACTCAATGAGAGAGGGATGATTAGATTTTTCCTCAAATTAAAAAGGCTAAAAATTGAACTTAGGAGATGGAACAAAGAGTTCTTTGGTGACATAAATTCTAACATTAAAAATGCATAAGAGGCTCTGAGATTACAAGAAATTGCATATGAAACCACAAGTTATCTAACTAACCTAATTGAGCTTAACTATAAAAATGCACAACTGTTAAAGGCTTTAACCGAGGAAGAGATTTTTTGGAAACAAAAAGCTAACCTAAAATGGTAAAAAAATGGGGATGACAATACAAAATATTTTCATGCATCGGTTAAACAGAAAAGATCTTTTTTTTTGTGAAAATAATAAAATCTAATGGGATTTTGACTGAGGATCCTCAGGAAATTGAATCTTAAGCAATAGATTTTTATCAGACACTCTTGTCTAATGAAAATAACCCAAAATAAGATTGCTATCTTCCACGTTTTATGAGTCAAATTTCTTGTATCATTACCCCTGAAGACAACCAAAGACGAACTGAACCTCCATCACTAACTGAGCTTAAATCCATTGTGTTTTCCTTAAATCACAATGGTTCCCCCGAGTCAGATGGTTATACATAAGCCTTTTTCATAAATAACTGGATTTTAATTGCCTAAGATCTTCTTGAAGCTACTATAGACTGCATGAATGGAAACCCCATCCCACCCTGTTGATTGCTGCATCTAGTTTACTTTCTAGTTTATATTCTCGTCTGCATCTAGTTTGCATTCTGAAATTTTAGCTGTCAGTTATGGCATCCAGATTGCAAAAAAAGAAAAATGAACTTGACATAATTTATTATTGAATCTGATTGCAAACTAGCCATAGATTGTATTCAATCTCCACTTACAGCTCCTTGGAGACTCTACAATCTAGTCTCTAAAATCCATGCTAAAAAAGGTCATATTAGTTTTTCCCACACCTTGAGACAAGGTAATTTGGTTGCTGACCATCTATCTAGAAAAGCCTTAAGCTTTCAATCTCCTGGAACCACCTTGAATTTTAATGATTTAGATCAAACAACTCTTGGTTTAATCTACCTAGAAGATGTGGATGCTACTCATTCAAAATGTTATTCTTATGACAGGTTTAACACTGTCGGATAGGAAGACAAGGTTGAAAGCTTGGCCTGAATCAAAGACATCTGGATTACAATCCCTTTCTAAATGATGGTAAATTTACACCACATGCCCTCTTTTCTCATATGCTTGCATGTACCAAGATATTTCAGTTAGCTCTATATATTACTCAAGTTAGGTCAGGGCGTTTCAAAGATATTAACACCAGGGTTGGTGATATCTTGAATGGAAAAGCCATTTAAATCTGTTTCAAACCATCACCAGAGGTAATTGCCTTGCCTTTTGTTTCTGATTTTTGATGTAAACTTCAAGTTTAGCTTGAAGCTTTTGTTCCTTAGCATTGCAACTTGTTTATTATTAGGTTTAGAGATCCTTAAATAATGCCCTCCCTCTCAATTGAGAACTTATTGAAAAAGGAAGCCCCATCCCACCTTGAATATCAAGCACTTGGATATGCTTAATTCCAAAGAAAGAGATCCCCATCCCTTCCTTAGACTACAAACAAATATCACTCTCTAATTTTACCAACAAGATCTTCTCTCAACTGTTAGTTCAGAGAATTTCTGATTCCATGCCTGTCATAATCTCAAAAAACTAGAAAGCTTTCTTAAAGGGTAAAGAAATGGTTGACAATGTCATTTACCTAAAAGAGATGACACAATTTTTAAATAACAAAGTTGGGGAACCTAACTGTATTTTCAAACTAGATTGGCTTAGGCTTTTCATAGGGTAAAGTTGTATTTCTTAAAATCTATCTTAAACAGGTTTGGGTTTTCTTACAAATTCACTAACCTCATTATTTCTAATTTGTCCTTAGCTTGTTTCTCTATGATCATTACCTCCAAACCTACAAGTTTCTTCAAAGCAACAAGAGAGATTAAATAGGGAGACCCTATCTCTCCTCTTCTCTTTACTATTTTTTCTGAAACCTTTTCTAGAAGCCTTCATTTCTGTTTTGCTAACAACAAACTGAAGTATTTCAAACTACCTGAATCTGTTATATCTATTTCTCATCTTAGTTATGCAGATGACACAATATTATTTTTTCAGACCACTAAACAAACAGTTAAAAGATTGAAAGATTTCTTGGAAATCTTTTAGTTAATGAGTGGACAAAAAATAAATTTTGATAAAACTGATCATTACATTAGCAGACATGCCTCCTTAGGACAGGAAAGCATGATTAGACACATACTGGGAGTTAAAAGGACAATTTCCTTTTACTTATCTTGGTCGTCCTATATACACAGGTAGAACAATATCACTTCACTTCCATCCTTGGTTATAAAATGCGCTCTGATTCGCTCGTATAATGCGCGATGCGCTCTGATGCGGTGCCTCCCCGCATCTAATGGCTTGCTGCACTATTTTTCCAGGATGCGGCCGCATCATAGCTTATCGGATGCGAAGCGCATTGGCCGCATCCTGGCTTTGATGCGGTTGGGTTGTCAAAATGGCCATTTAAATGAAAAAACCCACTTAGTTAAATAAAACCCATTGATATTAAGAATCCAAAATTAGCAGAGGAAAGGGTTTCCTTCTGATTTTATGTTCCTATCATCTCTGCTTTTGTTCTCGCGTCAGCGACGCTGCTCTTTTTCTCCACTCATCCTCAATTCCTCATCAACGGGTATCATAAGATTCTCCTTTAAAATAATTTTTAATCTTTTACTCCTACTCATGGTTTTCTTCATCTTTTTTTCTCAATTCAAACTTCAAAGGGTTCTGCTGCAGGGTTAATGGGCTAGTTCGATTTGGATGCATTCTTGTTGTTTTTGTTATGAAAATGTTGTTAGTTTTCAGTTGTATGTGAGGCTTTAGTTCTGACAACTCACAAGAATGATTTGGATGCATTCTTTCTTACATACTTTGTTAGGAAAATGTTGTTAGTTTGGATGATATTTTTTCTCAGTAGTCAGTGCTTAGTTTTGAGCTGATATTTAGATCAGTACTCAGTACAAGCCAATTTGTAGAGAAGATATATGTTTGATATTTTTGGTT
>JAULKM010114068.1:0-22313 GCA_032355605.1 Rubia tinctorum | reverse complement strand
ACCTTTAGGCGTTGAACGACTAAAGGGGTCATTAGTGAGGTTTAGCTAGAGATGTTGAATTCACTCTAGTAAACTATAATCAACGAGGAATAGAAGATTTATCTTCATAACAAGTAGTGAAAGTGTTGAATAGTTATATGCCAATGATAGATAGATGGCTCGGAAAAATAAGTCAATTGCCCCCAAGACTTCGTAATCCTTATTTAATCTCGTTTCAGTAATCATATGCTTTGTTAGTTTAACTTGTCTTTAAATTGTTAACATAGAAAAACCAAACCAAAAAAACCCCCTTTTATGTGCTTTTTATATATGCGTATCTGTGTATCTAGCGTAGTATTTACCATTTTATGAGCAAACACTTGAGAATATCCCCCGTCTCTGTGGACGATCGCGACTTGCCATACTATCTATTTAGTTGTATTTAGTAAGCAAAAAGGGCTTAAAATAGCATCTTTGAGAGGTACGACGATGACCTCCCAGGGAGCTATTTAGAGGGCTCCTCTTCTACAACCATCTCACACTCTTCAAAGTTGGCCTGGTTGCCTTTCACAATTAAATCATCTTGCACAATATCCTTTCTGAGATTGCGCACTTCCTTCCCGCTCCTTAGATTCAATGCATTAACATTCCTTGGGTTTATCTCGGGTTGGGAAGGCAACTTAATGGATTCTCTAGCCTCAAGTTGGCTCACCGAAGTGGCAAGTTGGCTGAATTGGACTTCGAGATTCTTGATACTTGAAAAGGCTCCAGTGCCAAGCTCCTCAATTTATTTCCTTGTTCGCTCCCCGAATGCGTCGTTCTTCTTTTTCAATTGAGCTATCGCATGCTTGATCTCCTTCCAGTCTAACTTTTACAAGACTGTGTTGTTATTGGAAGACCCTTTTCCTCTCGAGCAAGGTTGAGGTTATGGTTGTCCACCTCGATCGTACCTATCAGTCTTCTTGTGCAAGGAAAGTTGGGGTAATTGCGGCATCGAGGGTTGAAGGAATTTGAGTAGGGTTCTTATCTATATCCCCGAAACCCTTATTGTTACCCCCTAGAAAATTGTTACCTATTTCCACCATCGAATTCCAGCTCTTTCACCTCTTCAAAATCTTCGACCACTTGAGGAATATGTCATTATGATGATCAAGATTACATATGCCATGCACCTTGACTTGAGCTCTCCCCTTCATAAATTTTTCATCATTGAGGCAATTGCTTGAACTTGATTTTCCAACTTTGGAGAGTGAGTAGGCTCATCTAAAGTCTTCACACCGGATCAGATACCAAATTTCCATGTTCAGTTGGCAGTTTCCTCGAACAAAGTCATTTCATCCCTTGAACTCTTGTTAGCTATGAAGCCTTTGCATACCGCATTAACCACTCTCATATCCTCGTCACAAAAGCCTTCGAAGAAGTAGTACACCAAATCACCTTCTTTGAATGGATGACAGGGGTAACTCGCCACCATTATCTTATACCTTCCTCAATACTCATAAAGGGACTCATTCTCCATTTGTGAAATGTTAGAAATCTGTTTCTTTAGACTTGCAAACTTGGAAGTCGAAAAGTACTTTTCAAGGAACCTCCATTTCACGTCCATCCAAGAAGTGATGTACTCTAACAGAAGCTAATATAACCAATCCTTGGTTGCATTCCACAATGAGAAAGGAAAGGATCTCAAGTTGTAATCTTCTTGTGAGACTCCGGGCAGTTTCATATTGGTGCACACAAGGTGAAATTCTAACAAGCTCTTGTTCAGGTCTTCACCGGCCACCCCATGGAATGTAGATAAGTATTGGATCATGAATTTGTTCCTCTCACAAGTCACATTCAGTGGTAAAGGTAGGAAAACATACATAGGAGTTGATTCTCCAAGTTTGGAGCATCAACTCCCTCAGTGTGCGATTGTCCGCCATTATATCTACAGTTTTTTCAACTAAAAAGGCCGGCTCTTGTGGAACCCCTACTCTAGCCCTCCTTCTCCAACCACCTGCATTTTATGTTAGGTAGTGTAAAGTTCCTTGGTTTGTGGTATGAGTATGTACCTTAAACTAGAAACTAGAAAGCACCAAACTAAGAGAAACACTATCACGAGGATTAGAAGAAAATGGATTAGCTATCAAAAAGGATCGACACTAACAACCAACCAAAGAAAACAAAAACAAAAACAAATCAAACTACTCAATTATAAAACCATTCAAGTTAACAGTTAATTCTTTTGACTAACATTCCCAGCAGCAGCGCCGAAATTTGATCTGCCTCCCCATGGGTTGTTAACTAGGCATCAATTAACCAGCGGAGTGGCCTCACCTAGATAAAGATTTATAATGTTGCTCTCATTCCTACTACAACACTACCTATGGGGTAGATGGTGGAAAGACCGGGGTCGTCCACAGAGACTCTATGAATTAAACAATTAACTATACAAAGCTACAATCAGGTCATCAATCCGATCATGAGTAGGAATAGCTAATGTTGCAAAAAGGTTTTGGGGAGGTTTTATCTAACTACAATCATGCAAAAACACGAGAGAATAAAATTATACTCCCTATGTCCCACAATTATTTTCCTAATTTTACTTTTAGAGTCAACTGCATCAATTTCTAACTACTAATATATATTTTTGTGAATAGAAAACAATTCTGAAAAAATATTAATTAAAAAATATATGCTATGATGAAGCTAAAACCATATCACATAATAATAATCTTACATATATTTTAAGATAATTTAATGGTTGAAGTTGGTTCAGTTTGACCCCAAAAGTCAAATTAGGAAGATCATTGTGGGACGGTGGGAGTATATCGCTAACACTTGGGGAATATTCATGTAACATTACCGGTAATATATTTAGATCCTATATTTCATCACATTCAAGACATATAAACCTATCGTAATACTTAAGCCACATAGTGTGGTCGATAATTAAAACTTTCCCATACCTGTAACGTAAGGTGCTATTGAATTCTTCCATCAGTACCACTTTTGTAGTTAGGGGAGTGCAACTATGGCCCTGCCAACTATGCAGATCTGAATCTCCCTCATACGATTACGTCTCGCGCACTCCACTACGAATGCTTCTCTCTAGGAATATA
Organism: Rubia tinctorum; assembly: GCA_032355605.1. Taxonomy (NCBI): domain Eukaryota; kingdom Viridiplantae; phylum Streptophyta; class Magnoliopsida; order Gentianales; family Rubiaceae; genus Rubia; species Rubia tinctorum. The sequence goes on along the minus strand of JAULKM010114068.1, from coordinate 19,233 downwards.
GAGGCAAAGGGATAAGCACCTTATCGTTTGCATTAAGGTTATTAAATACGCTAACCCTAGTTTGCTACTACGTTATCTCTATCTGCAACCCTTCATACAAACTCACCATATAAACTAGATGTATGCATGGTTGATTATAACATTGACTCGGCGATCCACATGCATACACCCATGCAGTACCAAACTATCATTTCCCCTATACATATAGGTTTCACTCCCTGGGGGATATAAATTAATGTGCCAACATGAAATTAGCCAAAGATTTATGCCAAAATAATGTTCATTAGTATAAAAAGAAAGGAAGATCTATAAAATCTCACAAAATAACTAAGAAGTAATGAAAGAAAATATAGATTCCCAAGCTAAATCCCTACTCCCTAAGCATTGAACCCTAGTATTTCATTAGATTCAATGCCCTTGGGAAAAAGCAAGGAGAAAGAAAGAAGGAAAATAGAACGAAGGGTTATTCCATTTTTCTCTCTACCTACTCTTAGGAGAATGAATCCAAAATGAAATCCAAATTTTTCTCCTTAAACCATAGTAGACATAGGCTCCTATTTATAATAGTATGTAATAATGCTTCAAAAAATTCCCAAAAAGTGACCAGAAATCGTAGCTACCATTAGCACGACCTGTGTTGGCTAGGCCTGGCATGGCTCACGTTGTCTGGCGTGGCCGTGCTGGCTTGACTTGGCACAACCCGTGTTGTCTAGTACGGGCTACCAGATGGGGCATTAATCTTGACCATTCTGATACGCACAACCATATTGTTCGTCACTAGCCGCCATCTGGGAGTTCCTTCTCGATCAGTTAAACAGCGTGAGCCATGTATTTCTTCACGGGCAGTCGCCCGGGTGCATGATTTTTCCTTGTGAACGGCGGGGGCCTTATAAATCCTTGTGGGCCATCTGGTAGGAGTTGATTTCTTCAACGCTGATGGTGTGGGTTGTGTAAAATATTGCTGGTCATCGGCTGGTCTTTGAATGCTGAATTTGGAGTAGCACTGTCTGTGTAGAGTGGCATGGCCTGTGCCTATACTTAGCCACATGAAACCTCCTGGCTGGCATGGGTCGTGCTGATCCTTGCACCCCATGGAAAAAAACCTAGAACCATTGTATTGACTAGCATGGGCCGTGTTGTATGGCGCGGACGTGCCGGTTCTTCCTTTGTCACTCTTCGATTTCTTCTTCTTCTTGGCTTTCTTCCATCCACTACATGTTTTGACTTGTGAACTTCTGTCTATTACCATCCTTTCGAATGGCCTTCTACTATCTACTACAGCCCTTGCGGATATCCTTTTACAAAACTACACTAAAGTTCTCATGAGCAAACTGCTAATAAGCTCACAAAATAATGTCTAGACGCTCATGAGACCATAGTGTCCATTAGATCCAATTAAGTCTACAAAACTCGGGATTGAGACAAGAAAGCCATTAACTTCATCTAAACCCTTTCTAATGTAACCTCACAAAACAAATAATCAACCTACAAAAACATAATAACAAATATGTCAAATGTATTGGTTAACGCATGCAGTTAGGTTCTGATCACATTTCAACTACAAAACCCTTGTGAATATTTCCAACTTGAAGGTAGTACGAGGTATGCATACACTCACTTACAATAAGGAAATCATGTGTGGTCCATCTCAACAAAGTAAACAAATTCATTCACTTACTCATCTGCTTAGTATATCACCACTTCAAGAACACTTAGACTAGTACACATAGATTTGATGGGTCTATTAAGTACACCTAGTGTAAGTAGTATTTCTCACTTGGCATTAAGTAAACCTAGTGTGAGTGGGTCCATTAAGTACACCTACTGCACTTGGACTACTAGTATTATGTCTGCACCTAGTTTTAACGAGATCTCCATATACATATGGAAGTCACTTCTAAAAAAATCTGATACTATAGAAATTATCATAAGTTTGGTGATCAAATTGCAAATCGAGAAAGGTAGTCCAATGGGTAAGATCATTAGAATTTGCAGTGATCATGGAAGGGAATTTGAGAAATCCCAGTTTAGTGGCTTCTGTGATGAGCTAGGTATTCAGCTATAATTCTCTGAACTAATTAATCCTCAGCAAAAAGGCATTATAGAAAGAAAGAACGGGACTCTGCAAGAAATAACTCCAGTCATGCTGGTTGAGAAAGCAATTCATTAGAAATGGTGGGTAGAAGCCATCAATACAACCTGCTACTCTATTAATCAAGTGTATCTTCAACCATTCAAGAGCAAAATGGCGTATAAAATCTGGAAGGCCAGGAAGACAAATGTCTCATATTTCCATGTATTTGGTACCAAGTGTTATATTCTCAAAGATAGAGAGCAACTGGTAAAGTTTGACAACTGCAGTGATGTTGGAATTCTTAGGTATTTTGTAAACATCCGAGCCTACCAACTGTATAATCTTTGTACGAATACTCTTATAGACATCATTAATTTCATTATAGATGATTGTGATGATAAACATGTGTTTCGTGAAAGAAAAGATGAACCAGATTAGGGTTATGTTCCAGTACTCATAGATCGTCTAATCAGCCGGACTATGTTGGAACATCCAGACATTCAGACATTCTTGCTAAAATAGAATACATCCAATATGTTGACATTTTCACCCCTGTAGCAGAACCTCATGTTACAACACAAGTGCAACATGAACATAGTGTTAAGAGAACTTGTACAATCCATCAGGTTAATTACATAGAACTTGTTAGAATACAGTGTTTCATCTCTCTCATTGAACCAAAAATTACAAGGAAGCTCTCCTTGATGAATATTGGATTGCGGACATGCAAGGGGAAATTTAAATTCAAATTATGCAAGGTATCTCATTTCTCGTCTTGAAGGAATGAACGTCATTGGAACTAAGTGAATCTTCAAGAACAAGTCCGATGATGAAGGCAATATTACAAGGAATAAAGCAAGGTTGGTTGTTACTCATGTCAAAGGAGTTGATTTTGATGAGACCATCGCACTAGTGGCCAAGTTAGAATCTATTTATGATTTACTTGCTATTGGTTGCATTGTGCATTTCATTTTTTGCCAAATGGATGTCAAAAGTTATTTCCTAAATGGCATGGTTGGTGAGAAAATATATGTGGAACAACCCAAAGGATTTGAGAATCCTCAATTCCCACATCATGTGTATCGACTAAGAAGGCTTTGTAGGGAATAAAACAAGTACCAAGGGCATGGTATGAGCGACTCACCACTTTTCTTATCCAGAAAGGTTATCTTCGAGAGAGAGTAGATCGCACCTTGTTTGATTTTAAAAATATATCATATATTTTAACTGCCCAAATCTATGTTCATTATATTATTTTTGGCTATACTTCACCATCAATGATATAGTATTTTGTAACTTTAATGCAGTCTAAATTTGATATGAGTATTGTTGGATAACTCACCTATTTTCTAGGAGTTCATGTGAAAGAATAGAATGTTCATAAATCAAAGTAAGTATGCCTCGAATTTAGTAAAGCGGTTTGGTTTGAGTAATTCTTGCTATGTACAAACACTAATGGGGGCTACAGATAAACTGGTGAAAGATGAGAAAGGGATTGGAGTTGATCACACATTGTACAAGAGTATGATTAGGAGTGTACTATATCTTACAGCAAGTCGTCTAGATATATGTTTTGGCGTAGAAGTATGTGCAAGATTTCCGGATGGTCCTAAGGAATATCACTTGATTTCAGTGAAAAGGATAATTTGATATGTTAGTGGGACTTTTGAGTATGGAATTTGGTAGTCTAAAAAACAAGGCTCTCATCTTGTTGGTTGGAGTAATTCTGATTGGGCTGGTAATGCAGATGAACATAAAAGCACCAACAGTGGATGTTTCTTTATTGGGATGAATCTGGTGTCTTGGTATAGTAATAAACATAATTCTATCTCCTTATTCACTATTGATACTAAGTATCTTGCAGCTGGAAGTTGTGCACAACTACTGTGGATGAAATAAATGTTGGATGATTATGGAATTAAAGAAGGGGCTCTAAAGGTGTTATGTGACAACAAAATTTCAATTGACATATATAAAAAAAAAATTCAGCATTCTTGAACAAAGCATATTTATATAAGGCCTCATTTTATTCGTGATTTGGTTGAAAGGAAAGAAGTTGTTGTTGTTGCTTATGTTCCAACATCTGATCATTTTGCGGATATCTTCACAAAACCCTTGGACACCGTAACTTTTGAACTCCTAGGACTACACCTAGGTGTGGGTTGAATTTGAGGTACTCATTCTCATTAGAATATGTTTAGCTTTATTTTTTTCTTTTGCATATAAATTAGAAAAAAATACAAAAATAATAGAAAGAATAAAATAAGAACAAAAAACATGGAAGGAGCTATGTTAAATGTTGAATGAGATTTTGATATGAAGTGAGTTAACAAGTGGGTGAAAGGGAGTAATGATGAGTTTACTTGGAAAGGGAAAAAGTAAATTGCGGCTATTATTGTGAAAAAGCAAAGAAGTTATTCTCTTACAAATTTTTCTATCCCTCCATATTCTTCCCTCTATTTTCGCTACCACATTCCTTTGTTCTTGGCATTTTTGAATTTGGAAGTTTTGTTGAGAGAATATTGCCGAAAAGTTTAGGATTTCTTGGTCACGAGTTCATTAAGAGTTTTTCTTAATCACGAGTTCAACACAAAAACCCTTTTACTTAAACTCATTGCCGTAACCTCTCCCAAACTCAAAAAAGCAACAATAGTCGATTGAAGAATTCAAGAGAGCTCATCCAAAGCAATGGGTCCTCTTAAAAGGCAAAGTCAAGAAAGCACTTCCTCTGCTCATGATCGACTCCTCTAAACATAAGGTAATAGGTTTTGATACTCCTAATGCTCCTTCAGTGCATCTTCATGGTATGGAATTAAAGTCTGTAGATGAATGTCTGGAGTGGCTCAACGTTAATAGATTTTCCATAGATTTTACATAGCCTAAAATTTTGTGGGGGAATGTATTAAATAATGATATTGTTGGTGACTGGGACTATTTGAGATTTTGAAAATATTCAAGACCTTAATCCTAGGTTGCTTATAGGGTGTTTTCCTTGCAAGATGATGAATAATTTTTCACGGTTTACTCTTATGCATCTGGCCTTAGTAAAGTTCACCTTAAGGAGTTAAAGAATTTTAGGGAGGAAGGAATGAAGGTGGTAAAATCCACTAATTTACTGCATTTGGTGCCCTATGATCCAATAGTAGCAAAGAGGAATGAAAATCTAAGGGCATTGAGACCATCTGTAATTGTGCTTTTAGATATTGGAAATGAGGAAGTTGGGTATGTTCCAACACAACAGGGGAAGCATTTACAGATGTTATGGATATTGATAATTCTAAGTATGGGAACATAGCTTCTGGAATGGGTTTTGAAGGCTTTCATTTTGATTAGAAGGAGGAAATACTTCATTTTATATGGAGGAGACTGAAGTAGAGGAGAAAGGGGGAGATGACCCCATGGTTGAGCAAGAATATGTTGGAACACTGGATATTTCAAATGACATTGAACAAGCTGACCATGTTTCAACAATGGAGTTCTAACTAAAGAATTTGGCATATTCAAGTGATGATGTCTTAGATGAGTTCATTCAAACAAGACTGAGGAGAGCTAAGAGGGAAAAATGGCTCCAAAATCACCTCGACCAGCAAAGAAAGAGCAAGAAAGAAACTCATGTTGCCAAGAAGAAGCAGAACCTACCACCACCCTCAGTAAGTAATGCTTTATCTGAAACCTTTTATGATACTGATTGTGAAGAAATGTGGTAGTTGTTTTCACAAACGAAGATCATTATTGAGTGGACAGAGGACTTGGAAGCATACAGAGAATGTGGCTTCATTGATTTTTTGGAATATTTGGGCCTGAAAACCACAGCCAAACTGTATGAAGATTATAAAAAGGATCTTTGAGAGTTTTATTTGAATTTAATGGCTAGTAATTCGAAGTATGGTTCCCCTTGGTGTGACAGGACCTATGCGAGAGGTAAGGTGATCAGATTTTCTACAAGTTTAAATAACTAGACTTCGGGCCGATAACTCCTAAAGTTGAGGGGATTTTTTCTGAAGAGCTGGGGGTCACGGATGTCCAAATTTTGGTTGAAGTATTAGGTGGATATAAGACTCAGTGGCTAGCTCAAGGATAATATAAATCATCTTGCCTATATTCTAGGTAATTCTGTCTATATCAGGATTTCGTCTACAAATACTACCATTTTAACTAGAGAGATATCAAAGCTGACTTACTGTGTTGGAACAAATAATCCAGTGAATCTGGGCTTTCTAATTCAGGAGAGTATTGTGAAACAGGCTATCTCCCCTAAAGCGAAGCTTGCACTAGTATATCCTTGTCTGATTTCTGCAGTAGTTCGGGGTGAAAGGGTCAAGGCAAAGAATTATGATGTGATAATCATTCACGAGGAACTGCTTCCTAATAAGAAGACCTTTGATCTGAGGAAAGTCAAGGATCTTCCATGGAATCTCAAGGCTACCACTTCTGGAGTTAATGAGAAGGATGCCAAGCTTGCAGCCATTAATGCTAAATTGGGAGCTCTGGTCATTCATATGGCAGCTTTAGGGGTAGAAAAAGCCTTATTGAAGGAGGAGAAGGCATGTTAGTAGATTCTCTTGAAAAGGCTTAAAGATTCTGATATGGCTATGATCCAATATAAACATATATTTCGTATAAACATATATTGTGTTTTCAATCATAAGCATAAACATATATTGTTGCCATTGCCCTAAGCATATTTTCAGTCTCTGGGGGAGAATATTTTTGAATTTTGGATATTTATAGGATTTGCATTTTGGTGCTATAATCCGAATATGAATTTATAGTTTTCTTTTGGTTTTCTTATTAATTCGGATTCAGTTGTTAATTCATGTTCCAACATTACGTAGAATGTGGATTTCTTAAGACATCATTTTTTAAGTATTTCTTTATGCATATAATTTTACAATTATCGGGTCCATAAAATGACCATGGGGGGATGTGGTTTATAAAGTCACATGTGGTTCATTTATTATTAAATTTGTAATTGTGAACTAATTGAGAAAAGAAATTATTTCCATGTTAGAACATAGGGAAAGTTGGAGCTAAGAATTTAAGGATTAAAGAATATTGTGTGAATATTTAAATATGGAAGACTGGAGATTACACAATATATGTTTATGCTTGTGATTGAAAACTTCCTATTCGTACGAAATAGGATTTATGAAAAATCATTAAGTTTAAGCGATTTGGTTTAGTAAGAAAAATCCCTACATTTAAGAGATTTGATATGTTGAGGAAGCAGATTTCGAATTGGAATATTGTGTAGACAAAGGTGGAGAATTCCAAAGTGCTCGTGGTTTATATATTGAATGACATCACGGTTGTGTTAATCATGAACTTATTAGCGAAAATATGAATCCAGGTTTTCTATCTTTCTGAGAGTACTATGAGAGTTAGAAATTATGTGTTCCAACAGACCGTAACATGTTGATTAGTTCTGAAGCATATACCTTAATTTCTCGGGAGAAAGAGATCTAGTGTCGATGAGTTTTGAGGTCAAAGGGGTTTGATTAGGGCGGATTGGTAGAAATGGGAGGTTGCAAAATCCACACGTTATAATTTTAAAATATAAGCATAGTTATATGATGTACTTTGCACTTTGTCATTCTGATTAGTGAATTTCTTTTGAACTGGGCTAGGCTCCACAGATGTGGGTGAATTTTACAAAACTGCGTAACAAAATCTCGTGTGTCAATTTTTTACTTTATTGCATAATTGATTAAATAGGTTGCATTGGGACAGATGAGTAATTATTAAGAAATTAGGTAAAACCAAATTTCATTAATAACATTGGCTATACCACTTAGGATTTCTCCACGCGACGGTAGTGTGTTTTACTAGTTTTTTTAATTATGTGCTGGTGTCATTTCCATCTGTAAACCTTCAGATGTAAGCTGCAAACGAAGGGAGCTCAAACTATTTTAAGAATTGGTTACGTAAAAAAATTCGGCGAGGTTTTGTCGAACGACGGGGTTCTGCTCATTTCATTTTCTTTTTTCTTTTTCTCTTGGTGGAGGCTTTTGATTCTGTTATTTCTTTTTTTCCTTTCATTTAATTTTCTTTTTTCTCAAAATTTTTCATGAACAATTGAAATTGGGCCTTTTTTGTTGGAAGTATTGATGTGATTATCTATGTCAAACAATATTTTTTTCGATGATCCTATATCTAAAAAAATATATTTGTCTTCAAATCTACCATCCAACGACGGTTTAGGAAATTTTGAAATTGAGGTCATTTAATCAAAGAACTTTTGGCATTTTCGGCTTGAGGCTTTAACTATAAGGTCCATTTGAATGTTTCATACTTGTGAGATCGTTCATTCGCTAAAACATGTGCTTAGATCATTTATTTGTGATCATACAAGTTCCGATTATAGGCAATTCCTACACAAATAATTAATCTAATACACTTGAATACCAAAAACGACTAGATTAACTCTCCTAATATAGTTAAAGGAGTTTATGGGTTAATTGGAGAGTAACCCGGTATTTTTTTCTAATGGTGTTTTTTTTTTGTTTCGATGTTAGAGAGTCCTTTTCTTAGTATGGAAAGTGTATTTGGACCAAATTTAGTGTATTTGGACCAAATTTAGTGTGATTGGTATGTCTCTAAAGAAATGCAAAGACATGTACTACATATTGAGACCGATTTGGGCCTCGTTACTTACCTCAGCCAATGGATTTAGCTTTGGGTCGATTTTGCTAGGCGATTCCACAGTAAACGACCATTATATATTATGTCATAAACTACTACTTATATTGCCACAAAAAATATAATTCTAATGTAATAGTATGGTGCTCTCTGTGTAAATGATCTGGTCACATTTGTTATAATCTCATTTACATTTCAAGATCACTTGTGTTATAATCGCATTTATACAAAATTAATTTTAATAAAACACGAACCTTAAAAACCGCGGGTCCTAAAAAAGAGTTTGAATGTACGAAACAAATGTAGGCACGCATAGTTTACTGCAGTACACATTCTAAAATAGTACTACCGTTTTATTCCAAAATAGTATTTCATTTTAGGAATAGTTTACAACCTTCCACAACCACCTGATTCCAGAAGTCCGAAGAGATCCAATATATAGGGTACTCTGTCTCACTCAGATGTAATCAAATTATTCATAAAATATATTTCAACCTTACTGATGAATTGTCCGCTTGCTTATTTGGCAACGAAAATTAGGAAACTTCCCATGTTAGTCTTTTGTGAAGCTGGACTTTCAGATATTACCCACATTTATTGTCATTTTGTATGAATAAATATAGTTAAATTGTCACATCAATACAAGAAGTCGGACATTTTGAATTAATTATAGGTCAACTATATATGTCAATGAAACAAATATGAACTGTGTTCGCAATGGTATCTGCTCTATGTGTGTAAATCGTAGTTGTGTATTTGTTTCCTTTTATTTACTAAATAAATCATGTGACTAAGTTGAAGATAATTGATGCATCTAGAATCCGATTGAGTTGGACCTCCAAATCCTTGGTTGTAATCTGCAAGAAATTGCAAGCTCCGGAAGATGTCAGTAATGATGTTCAAATATAATTGTGAATGAATTAGAATAAATGACGTACCTCAATATTTATATGCTAAAAAGCCTAACAACCATTGTGTGTAACTTAAATATTAATCAGATGCATGATATCCTACATGATAGCCACATGGTATGCCTAGGTTGCGTGTCAAACCATATTGGGACTCATTAGAAGAGTTAGCCCCTATCTCTCTCTACCTACTCTTAGATCTATGAATTAGAATTACAATAATGAGAATCTCCTTTACCATAGTAGACTAGTGGCTACTTATATAGTAGGTGATCCACGCTCGGCGGGATCGCTAGTAAATCAATAACATTTTCACGGGAGAGACAAAACCAATCCACGGAGCGCTTCACAAAAATAGATATTTATATTGCTGTTTCCATTCTTACTACTAAGATACCAAGGGGTAGAGAGTGGCAAGTCTGGGGTCATGCACAAAGATGCTATGAATTTAAAGGTTAACTATGCAAAGCCGCAATCAGGTCGTCAATCTGATCACGTGTCAAGAATAGTCAGTGTCGTAAAACAAAGTTTTGAAGGGTTTTTATCTACCAACTACAAGCATGTAAGAACAAGAGAGTAAACTATATAAAGCTAGAACTTGGGAATATTTGCGTTACATAACCGTTAGTATATATCGATCCTAGACTCAATCAAATACAAGACGTATAACCAATCCTAATACTTATGTCACATAATGTGATCGATAGTCAACACTTCCCCTTGTCTGTCACGCAAAGATGCTCTCGTTTTCTTCTATTGACATCGCCTCTGTAGTTAGGGAAGTATAATAACGACCTCACCTTCTGTGCAGTTCTACTCATTCCCGATAAAGAATTACATCTCGGGCACTCCACTATGACTGCTTCTACCTAGGCCTATAAAGTCAAATGGATTGGAACCTTATTATAACTCTAAGGTAGCAACGACACAGGTCGAATTAAGCCAATCTTAGTTGCTACTACTATCTTGTCCTCCTATCAGAACACTGTCCATTTCTCACTAGCGAGTAGTCTAGTTCTTACTAGCTTACAGTCATTCAAGCGGTGCTCACGACCCACGTCCATACACCCACACGATCACAGACTTCTCACTCCTCCTATTACCCTAGCTAATACTCCCAAGGGGACAACAATAGTCCACCATACAATGAAAGTAGATTAACGTGTATGCCAACATAGTATATCAATCATGCATTTAACAAGAATGTAAGGCACAAGTCAACATAATATTCATAAGCATTAAAAGATAGAAAGTTCTTAAAATCTCCCAAAATAACTACCAAGTCATGAATACAAGTTAAAATCTCCAAGTTAAATCAATAGTCCCTAAGCATTGAATCTAATTGGTCCATTAGATTCAATGCAATTTGGAAAAACTATGAGAATTAAACTAAGAGAGAAAGGTTAGCCCATTTTTCTCTACCTAATCTTAGGAAAATGAAAATAAAACTATCCAAACTTCTCGAATCTCCAAAGCCTATTAGACATAGGTTCTCCTATTAGACCTTGCACATATGTAGATAGAATCGAACTTTAAAAGAGGCCTAAAGAGGAAATTTAAACCCTAGCTACTGCCAGACACGGGCTATTGAATAGTAAACCACCAGTGCAATAGTCCATGGGCCGCCGGCTGGGCGTGAATTCCCGGTGTTCTGAGCGCACGGTCTCACATATCTCTGTGGGCCACCAGTTTGAAGCACCTTCCGATCGTTTAAATGAAACAGGCCATGTATAACCTTGTGGGCCACCGGTTGGGAGTCAATTTATGGGCAACTATTGGTGCGGTCGTGCATATATTCACGTCCCATTAGCTGGTCTTAGGATTTTAGCTTCGAGGGGCATGTGTCACGCATGCTGCATACTTAGCCGCACAATATTGTTGAGCAACACAGGCCGTGTAGCTCCTACAGCCTGTGCCAAGGCACTTTGGCACCATCCATTTTAGGTGGAACGGCTTGTGCAGTGTTACATGTCGTGCATATTCTTCACTTGTTGAGCTTTGACTCCTTATTCTTCTAACCTCAATTCCATCTACTACCATGTCTTGACTCGTGGCCTTCTGTCTACTATTATCCTTGTAAATGGCCTTCTACCATCTACTATCATCCTTGCGAATGACTTTCTAATATCTACACTGAAGTGCTTATGAGAAATCTAACGAACAAGCTCACAAATCAAGATCTAGATGCCCGTAAAGACATAACATGCATTTAGTTCTAAATAAGTCTTCAAAACTAAGGATTTAGACAAGAAAACCAACAATTACTATCTAAACCCCTTATAATGAAAACCCGACTAAACCTAGAAATCAACCAACCGAAGCATAATAAGAAATGTGCTAAATGCATTGGTTAACACATGGTTTTAGGTGAAAATCAATCCCCCACACTTAAACCTTTATTCATCCTCGAGTAAAAAAAAACTAGCTAAAATCTAAGTGGAATACTACCATTCTTACAAATTACCTTTTACACAGTCTGAAGTGCCTACGAGCAATCTACAAATAAAAGTTCAAAAAATAGATCAAGACGTTCATAGGGACATAGAATCCATTAGATCTAAAGTAAGCTACATAATGAGGGATTAATACATGAAGACCATAAATGGTCATCTAAACCCTCTGCAATGTGATTCACCTAAATCTAGCAATCTACCGTACAAAAGATAACATAAAGAGATGTTAAATTCCTTAGGAAACACATGCATTTGACGTCTCATTAAATCCCTTTTCACTTAAACCATTATTCATCCTTGAGTAAACAAGAACAAGCAAAGATCTAAGTGTAAAATATCATGCCAAGAATTTCCATAAAACACCTAACATTTTATTCCTATACTACCCTAAGCCGCAGAGACATAAGAATCTCTCACACTCTCATATCCCAAAGAAACTAAGACAATCCATTCATCCAACATACCAAATCAAAGGCAAGGTTCAATTATGTGAATGCGTGAAGCTAGCTTACACTATCAAAAGTAGCTACCAAAAAGACAAGCCATGAGAAGCATAAAATAAAATTTTATTTCTCTCATTTTACCTAGGAGACCATTCGGGTTTTCATCCTAGCATCCCACATTTTTTCTGTTTCAACGCTCACTTCTCACCTTTTTCCACACCATTTGACCTCTCACTTTTGCATAGTTTTTCAACCTATCTGTGCCTTTCCCGTTGTTGCCTAAGTCACCCTTTTGGGTTTTTGACTTAGCTGGGTATAATTTTTTTCATTTTTCAATTTTTTCTGTAGCACAAAATGACCCAAAAGAAGGCGTCATACTACAATGGGAATAAGAAAACAAACAATACCCCAAAATGTTCCAACATCCCAAAACTACTACAAAAAGCTTCTCTCACACCTGTAAAACAAATTTTCAAAATAAGCCAACAAGTTTTCAAAAACAATAAGGGAAAAAATAAGGAAAATAATCACCAATCCATAAAAATAGAACAAGCATAAAAGATAAGAGAAAAAGAGAGACGCCACCCAGTGCAAGTGTTCCAAATCCCTCCCCCACACTTAGTTCATTCATTGTCTGCAATGCATGTGACCAAGGTAGGAAAAAGATTGGAAACACTCAACCTCCTTAACCCCATCCACCATGCTTGGCTTCACCACCTTGCTTGTGTAACTCATGGTGAGGGTGATTATCTCCAATGCTCGCAGCTCTCTTTCGGTCAGTGATCTCCTACATGCCATGGTGAAGAAGTCTCATATTCATCCACAAGAACTATAACTGTTCATCTACCCTATCAAACCTATAAGCCGTCTTTGCCTCATGAGAAGCGGCTTGGATCTTGTTGGGTCCAAAAGATAGAATCACTCCAAGGCTGCATCCACTCGGGCTCATGCTGCAGTGGCTGGCCCCACGGGCTGTAAGATGAAGTAGATTGTCTGAACTCTGGCGAACCATGCTCCCCGAATGCGATATACTGCGGATGCTGCCAGGAGTGATACTCATCTTGTGAGGGAATAGAGATGCTATGTCTGGAGGCTCAAAATCTGGGAGCCCATGGATGTTGTTTCAGCTCGGCTCCCCGAACAAGTCAGTGTTGTAAGCGATGTTGTGCATGTGCGAGTGTGAGCCCCTAGAATCCCGTCTCTCATAATGGTTGGGCTCCTCCTCTATGTGGATCAGGCTTGTATACAAAGGTGGTTATATGAACTTTTGGTCTACTTGGTGTGGCTGCATGAGCTGATGGTCGAATGAGAGTGGTTTTGGATGAACCTAGTCCTCATCCATAGGGACTTCATTGCTCCATCCTCCTCACAGATCCAATACTAAAGGTTCACTACAAGAAAAATGACCTATTATTTCGCCCCATTTACCTCGAGTTTTTTTATTAGGTCAAATAACTGAAGTAAAGGGTTCTTTTACCTCGCATATTTTAAAAATATAGCAAAAAATATTATTTACTTCGCTTAAAAAATAACCGGGGTAAAAGTATTCTTTTTACCATGTTTTAAAATAATTGAGGTAAACAGTCTGAAATAGCCAATTTCGCTATATGCTTAGCGACATCGGTTGTTTTTGTGTGAGCGACATCGCACGACTCTCTCGCAGAATGGGTCGTATTCCTACTTCCGTAAAAAAGTAATATTTAGTCCTTCCACATCTTCAAATAATATATATATATATATATATGCAATGTAAAACTAATATTCGGTATTCTAAATGAAAAATGAAACCTATACATTCGCAAATTCACATTCACCCTTTGTATTTCATTATCAAAATTATTATTTCATTTATTAGTATATGAATAACTAGATAACACTCATGCGATGCACAATTTAAAATAAGATAATATATATATAAATTATATATTTTATTTGTAAACAAAACTAAAATATAATTTTGTAATTTTTTATACTACATTTATTTTTAAATTTCATAACATTTTATAACAATACTTTCAACTATGACTTTATGTTTATATTTTTAAATAAAATAATTAAACTTAGAGTTCGAGTTATACATGATCAAAGTCCAATAATAATAAATATATTTTATTTTTTTGCAAAATAAAAATTGTACAATACTTATTCATAATTATATAAAATAATTATTCAGTAAAATTTGGTTGGTAGGTTAAATATAGTTTTAAATATCTCATTACTTCTGATACACTGCTGGTATGACAGATAAATATTTGTGAAGAATGTGATCCGTACCAATTTAGTGATTAGATGGATATATGGATTAAGAGATGAAATGAAATGCATTAAGAAACGAATGTAAATATGAGAGTGGGTGTTAAATATTTATGAGGAAGACCAACAGCCGATAAAAAATTGATGTTCGCTAGGATGAAATGCATTTTTTTAAAAAAAGAAGGTAAATATGAAAATAAATATTAAATATTCCTCATGAAGCATAATAGCCGAATAAAAGTACATTAATTAAATTGGAGAATACATTAAGACTTGACTTCTATATAAAAATATGAACAATTAAAATTTGAACTTAATTAAACACTAATGAAAACTTTAACTGACCTTTCATACATAAATATTAATGAAAAGGTTTGTACTTGACTAATAAACAGTTAATTCTTGATTTTTCATACATAAATACTAATGAAAAGGTTTGATCTTGACTAATCAACGATTGCCCCTTAGTTGACTTCAAATAAATAAATACGAATAACTAAGTTTTGACGTTAATTAATCAATGGTTAATCCTTATTTGACTTTTCATACGTAAACACTAATGAAATGATTGTAAGTTGTAACTTAACTAATCAACGGTTAGCCCGTACATGACTTTCCATACATAAACACAAATAAAATTGTTTGACTTTATTTATGAAATTGTCAACCGTTATAACTTGACCTTTCATACGTAGACACTATTGAAAATATTTGACTTCCACTTATCAACAGTGAAAACTTACTCGACTTTCTATACATAAACACAAATGAAAATGTTTGACTTTAACTATTGAATAACCAACGCTTACTTGACTTTCCATATATGAACACTAATGAAAATATTTGACCTAACTAATTAATGGTCTATCTTTACTTGACTTTCTATAGATAAACACTAATCAAAAGGTTTGATTTTAACTAATCAACTGTCAAACCTTACTTGACCGTTCATATTAAAAAAAATGAAGAGGCTTGACATTGACAAGTCAACGATCAACCCTTATTTGATTTTTCATACATAAACACTAATCCTTACTCGACTTTCAATATATACATTTAATGAAAATGTTTGTTTTAAATACAACAAATACAACATTTATTGAAACGGTTGGCTTAAACTAATCTGAATCACAAATATAACATTATCAGTATTACATATTCTTATGTAAACACTAACAACTAAGTTTTTGAATTTAACTAATCAAAGTTCAACCCTTACTCGACTTTCTATATGTAATAATAATGATAAGGTTTAAATCTAACTTACCTTACATCAATCCAAAAAGTCTTTCTATGTTAGATTTATATAAACACTAATAAAAAAAATTGACTTTAACTAAATATTATAACATAGTAAATATACCAAAATATTATGACTTCAAATATGTCTGTAGTTTTATTATGTAATAAATATCATTATTATTTTTATTTAAATTTGAAAAATTATAATTAAAAATAAAAATGTTAATTTAGTTATTTTCAAAATATTACCTTACATTTATTTCCATCCATTTATAACCCTAAATTCAGCCCAAAAACTCTTTAAACAAAGAAAAGCCCCAAACCATGCTAACCTAGCCCAAACACCTAACCCATGCCCTAGCATCATAAAATAACCAAAACCTAATCTACCCTCCTCATTCTTCAAGCAACCCCTACATTTCCATCATCCCGTCTTCCCAAAATCGCAACGGAATTCCACTACCCTTCACCGCGCTCCGCCTCTGATGATCTGCATCTAGCGTTCTGACTACAAGGCCACTCCACCGCGTTTCAACACCATTGCTAAACTCACCTAATCCATACCAGCGTCTGAAGCCACCGCTCCAGTGACCCGCGACCTAAGCTCCAATCAACGACCTAAGCCCTAGCGATGTCGTGACCTAAGCTCTGACCCTCGTCCGACCTCCTTGTTGCTACCTCCACTCCGACCTAAACTTCAACCAGCGATGCTAATCTTTGCTCCAACCTACAACTCCCATTTCGCTCTGACTTCCGACGCCACTTGCCTCAAGGAACACTGTTTGATAATTTTCCACCTAGGGTTTGATTTTTTTATATGAAACCGTGATTAAACTTTGTGTGTATGGAACAAGAATGGTATGTTTATACAGTGAATTGTACAATTTCGGTTCAATTAAGCCAAATTTGGGCTTGTATATTTTTTATTCTGCGAATTGGCCAGTGAACTGTGGCCAGAAATCTATAACTGGCCGGAATAAGTTCTAAACTACCAAAAGCGGAGTCGATGTCGATTCGGCTTTCTTTGGTTTTTTTAATTTTTTTTAAATGGCAGGTACGACGTTGTACCACCCTCTCACCTGGTTTCGGTCTTACCGACAGCAGGTGCGATGTCGCACGTGGTGTTATTTATTAACTTTTTACTTCGTTTTTTTATGTGCAACGTCACACGCGATGTCAATTGCAAACTTTTTAGCTTGGTTTTTATCAGAAAAACCAAGGTAAAAGTAGTAAAAGGTACTGTTTACCTCGATTTAACTTGGATTTTTTTGGGCTAAAAATTGAGGTTAAACCCCCTGCGGAATCGAGGTAAAAGGTGGTGTTTTTTATGGTGGTTGCACTGGAAAAAAAATGTCAAGAAAAAATTTTGACCCCTTCTGTTTTATTGAATCATACCGACTTCCAATTAAAAATTTCAAGTGGAACCTATATTTTAGGATGATTTCCTTGGGATTGGAGATGCTCTTAACTAGGTAAAGTCAAAATTTTCATTAGTGTTCACATATGGAAAGTCAAATAAGAATTGACTGTAGTTTAGTCAAAATTAACATTTTAATTATTGTTTACATATGGAAAGTCAAGTAAGAATTGACCGTTGATTATTAAAGTCAACTTAGTTATTAGTATATATATAGAGAAAGTTTAAAGGGTTGATCATTGATTAGTTAATGTCAAACCTTAATTATTAGGGTTTATATTGAAAAAATCAAATAAGGGTGGACTTTTAACTAGGTAAAGTCAAACCTTTTAATTTGTGTTCACATATGGAAATTCAAGTAAAGAATTACCGTAGCTAAGTTAAAGCCAGCCATTTTCATTAGTGTTTAAATATGGAAAGTCAAATGAGTGTTGAGCTTTGATTAGTTAGATCAACTTAGTTATTAATGTTTGGGCCCCAATTTACACCAAAAATGATTCAAACTCTAATCCAAATAACCAATTTTACAGTTCGGTGGTCGGGACAATACCATAGAGACCCTCCTCTAGAACTGGTTTTTTAAAATCGGTGCCCAAATGAAATTAGTACCGGTTTTTTGAAATTAGTACCGGTTTTTTAAAAAACATATGTTATTTAACACCGATTTTGGCACCATTTTATCAAAAAAATGGGATAAATTTTAAAAAATGGTGTTAATTTAACACCAGATTTCAAAAACCAGGTGCCAAAACCAGTGCTAACAATTTTAAAAATTCAACCTTCCAGCTAAAAAAATTAAGAAATTCGAGAAAACAAATTCAGAGGTGGGGGGCAGCTGCGTGCAACAGCACTTAGAAAAAAAATTATAAAAATTTTAATTTTCCACCAAAAATTTGTAGAAAATTTCAAAATATTCACCAAGAATTTGAACTTTTTTTTAAAAAAAATCATAGCCTGGGTGCAGCCGCTCTAAGCTAAAATATTTTGCACCGATTTTCAAAAAACTGGTTTCAAAACCAGTGTTATAAATTTTAAAAATTGAATATTCCCGCCAAAATTTCAAAAAAATCGCCAAAAGTTTTTCAAAAAATTTCCAAAAATTTTATGAGATGGGCGCAGACTCTCTAAGCTAAATTTGTTTTCTTGATTTTCAAAATCGTTCACTCCTTTTGTTGACTCTAACTATAACTGGGTTGAATTAAATTAATCAACGATCAACCTTTATTGACCTAATATAAATAAAAATGCTTGACATTAGCCAATTAACGTTCAACCCTTAATTGATTTAGTGTGTATATACAAATAAAAATGTTTGACTTTAACTAATTAACGGTTAAATATTATTTGACTTTCTAAATGTAAATACTAATATCTAAGGTTAATTTAACTAATCAACGGTCACCCCTTATTTAACATAGTATGTATGAACAAGAATATAATGTTGCATTTTAACTAATGAACAGTCAACCTTACTCGACTTTGTATACATAAACATTAAAAACTAAGTTATAAAACCATTAAACTGAGGCAAGAACAACAAAACATCATGTATTTTTTAGCAATGGATAATAGGGTAACACAATTTTGGGCCACTGTATAGTTTTTCAAAACTGTGTGGAAGCAATCCATGTTGACTTTCAAGACCTTTACGTTCACCCATACTTGCCCAAATTACAAATTTTCAATCGTATATTATTGATTTACATTTTGGTGTTGCCAATTTCGTGATTCGACAACTCCAACTTTCTTGGAGGGACCTAAATGCAAAAGGTAAAAACTTTACTCGTAACTCCAAATTGAAATC
>JAULKM010114061.1:0-22314 GCA_032355605.1 Rubia tinctorum | reverse complement strand
CCACAGGTCAAGATTATGTTTACCCCACTAGCTATTCTCGACACACAGTTGGAGTGGCGCCATATTGTGGATAGTTTGTAGTCAACTTTTGAGTTCTAGTATCTCTTTGGATGACCCCGAACTTGCCACTAGCTACTCTATAGTAGTTAGTAGTGAACACGGGAGCTACTCTACAAATCTTATCTTTGATTCAAGAACTCTGTGGGTTAATTAAGCTCTCCCGAAAGGTTGATTTTGTACAACTCCATGGGGTGCCTATCAGACATCAACTCAAATTGACCGTTAGGACTTTTTGCTAGAAAAGTGATACATTTTTCGGATAAGTGATGCACATCGGTTGTTGCTCAAAGTTAGGGGCCATATATTCCCCGGTATGAACATCTCTCCCATGGATAGGGGGTGGTCGATACCCTTCCTTGGGAATTTCTAGTGAATTTTCCATCGAGATAGTAGGTTCCTCAAAATGGAGAGTATAAGGTTTATGTGCACACTTTCTAGTGAAGGCCTTCTAGCTATCTTAAGATTAAACTCAAGATGCGTGCGTAGTGTACGGATTCTTGCAAAGAATATCGAGAATGAACCATACACCAAAACTCTAACAATACGTCTCCAAGTCAAGACAAAAACCAAATAAAAATCTATTGGCAAATATTCACTCCATATGCTTAAACAGTTAAAAATATACAATTTATAACATCATATACATCCTAGACCTCAATTAAGTCATTAGTGGTAGTAGGGATCATCCACGAAGAAGAGAGATTTTCTTAAGGTTTCATGCAAAAATTATTAGACACATACATGTGTGTGTGTGTGTGTAAATACATAGGGAGTTTGGTTGGGTTGACTAAGGTTTACGAATGAAACACACAAAAAATCAAGAATATAAAAATAAACATATGCTAATCATGTAAACATATTAAGAAGATGGATTAAACACAAAGTTATGAAACCTTGGTCACAATTGATTTCCCCTTCAATGTCTCTTATCGATCATTGAACTAACAACCTATTCTACCATCTTGACTACCTTTGGTGGAGGTAAACCTCCCATTATTTTTAAATATAGCTGCAAAAATGAATTTAACATCTCTTTTTTTACCTATATAATGACCACTTATGACGATCAACGCCTAAATTCATCCCATTAATGTCATTATACACAAAGAATTAATAATCTTGCTAAAGCCAAAAAAAATTAACTAATTCAGATACTTCCTACGGATTATCAAAAAAGTTCAACATACAATACTTGTCCTATGTTTGCTACCATAGGATAAATATGCAAAGAGTTCAATATTATCACATTCATATAGAAATTCATAACATCACCAACCTAAAAAAAATCCTAACTTCATGTTCTTGGACCACATGTATAAGAGAGTAATTAGCTACTTTCATCTTACTCCTAACATACTATCATACAAACAATCCATATCAACATACTTCTAATCAAGTTAATGAACCTAACAACCAAATTCAGTGCATATAAAACACATGATGGCCAAGAGCACTAAAATCCTTCCTTCCTTTAATGTTCAATATCTTACATTGATGCCTATTTATTTTAACTTCTTGCCTTGATTGTGAAAATTTCCTAGAAAAGTTATAAGAGCACAAAAATTGCTCCTAACTCTCCTAAAAAAAGTTCCAAGGCAAAATGCAATATCTAGAGCATAAAAATGCAGCAACGTCAGTTGGAAATACATTAATAATATAGTATGAAATGAACCTATCAGTAAATTGTGTTGATTTATTTAGAATTTAATTGGAAGAAATCAACCCAAAAGGGTGATCTGCAGCTAAATGCATGTGTTAACTAATGCATTTGACACATTTGTTTTTATGTTTTGGTTGGTTGATTGCTAGTTTTAGCTAGGTTTACATTACAAAGGGTTTAGATGACCGTTGTTGGTTTTCTTATCTAAATCCCTAGTTTTGTAAACTTAATTTGATCTAATGGACACAATGTCCTCACGAATGCCTAGATCTTCTTTTGTGAGCTTATTGGTGGGTTGCTAGTGAGCACTTCGGCATAGTTTGTAGAAGGTCATTCTCAAGGGTGGTAGTAGATAGTAGAAGGCCATTCGCAAGAATAGTATAAGAATATAGGCCACAATTCAAAACATGGTCTAAGAAAGAAGGGTCAAAGAAGGAAGGCAAAGAAGCATGTGAATTGTAATCTGGGAGTTGTATAGAGTTTTGGCAATGATCTGAAAAAAATCAGCTTCCACAGGTGGACCTGTTGGATTTTTCTTCTCGACCACTATAAAATTGACTACAAGAACTCTCAAATTGGATCATCGTTTCATCCGTAGCGGTACAAACAAATTGTAGAATAAATTCAAGTCTTGTAAGAGTTGAAGGGTACACAACCCATGCTAGAGGAACTCAACATGATTCATTTTAGCTTAAACGACCCATTTGGATTACACAATCCATGCCAAGAAGTCCTGAACAAGAAATTGAAGATGAAAACATTCGGTGTGCACCCCATGAGGTATTGCACGGCCGCACGATCAGAACGAAAGATGAAGAATCCCGGTCTATGCCCCGTGAGCTTTCACACGGGTCGTGCGCTCAGTACTTTCGAAGAGTTGCCCCAGCCGACAGCTCATGCACTACTACACGAGCCGTGCCACAAATGGGGTATGTGATTTTACACGATCTGTGCTGATGTTACATGAGTGGGGACCGTTTTCACTAGTGGAAGGTTTAGGGTTTTCTTAAGATTTCCTCCAAATTGATGTCTAACATGTATCGAAAAATATTCAAGCATCATTCCTTGAATTTTTTCATCACAGTTACAATGATGTAGTTGGAAACCTACAATAAATAAAAGGTAACTATAAAGATGTAAAAATGTCCATATGTCTATAAACATAAGTTGGTGGAGAAATGAGTGGAGGTGTTGTGTTTTTTAGAGTATTTAGTGGAGAAGAAGAGGTGAAGGTATGGAGAGAAAAAGAAACTCTTGGCTATTTTTCTTGTTAAACTAGGTATGTGTCGTGACTCGTGATGAAATAGTTAAAATGTTTCAAAAGGTAGCCTTTTATCCCGGTCGTGAGAGGTTCATCACAACCCGCGAGGAATTGACTTGGGTGTTGGCATTTTCCAGAAATCTTCCTGAGCATGGCCGCGACTCGCGAGGACCGGTCGCAACTCGCGACTAAGTCTTTATGACTCGTGAATATTGGAACTGAGAGTTCCCAATATGGCAGAAAAGTTTCTGATTCTGGTCAACTCATAACGATCTCTTTGCAACTCGCAAAATACTTTAACTTGGAGCTGCAAAATTCCCCTATTCGATGCAACTCGCGGCAGATAGGGTTACCAAATACTTAGAAGAAATTTTCTTACCTACTTTCTAAGCTTTCTTACCTTTCTCTTGGATCTCAATCCTTAATTTTCTCCAATGCAATGCACTTCACCATGCTACAAAATTATGGAAACACACCGTGAAAAGAACAAGATAAAGTAATGAAAAATAACAACAAAAACCAAACTAAAAGTCAAATTTATTTACGTCATCTGCACGACTTAGCTCTTTATGTTTAAGGTCGTTGGTATAGCCCTAATTTCACCTATATGGTAATAATTTGAACCCCTTCACCATAAGTATCAAAAAGTAGCGAGGTGGGGGTACAAAACTTTCAAGAGGAGTGTTTTGTGCAGGTGGAGTAGGTATTCAAGGAGTTGGGTAATTAGTAGGCTTAGGATAATCATTTGGCTCCTCTTTTATCTCCTTTAATAATTCAAAAAATGGTAAAGTTTTGAAACAGTCAGAATGTTAAAAGAGATCCACTAGCACGAATCTTGAAGAACAATAAAGGTCTGCAAGCACAAACCCTAGGTTTTAGTTATGGAATCCACCAAAGAGAAAATATCTCGAAAAATATTATCATGAAAGATAAAATATTGAAATAATACAAGATGTCTTTAATACTATAATGAAACCTTGGAATGATAAAAAAAGAAAATTTGGAATTATTTCCGAAATAAAACAAAAATCGGAAAATACTCAAAAATAGTAAATTGTCGTTTTGAGTCCTTAAACGAGCCCAAATGGCCAAAAAACCCTACACTGAAGTGTAGAGATAACTATTTTAGTACTTGTTAAGATGGTTTTAACGGCATCATCCTTGCCTAATTTTGACTTAGGACAGAAAAGTTATGCTCAAAACCATATCGAACCTTTACGGTGATCCATCGCTTCTTCAATCTTCACCGCCATTCACATTGCATCAGTCTCCTCCACCTCTGAGAACTCGACCCCGGTAGCAATCACATTAAAATTGTTTTAAATGTTCATAGTATTCGTAAGAGCCACAATATAAGTATCATCATTAATCTTTTACAACACTTTAAACGGGCTATACTTACGTGGTTGGAGCTTACTGTACTTACCAACTGGGAATCGCTCCTTGCACAAGAATACCATGAGATCATCTCTTTCCTTGAAAACCTTGACACTCTTACGCTTATCAGAAGCCTCCTTATTCTTCTTCCTAGTAGCCTCCAAACGAAACTTAACAGATTCCTTGGCTCCACAATCTGCTTAGCCAAATTTTATGTCGACTTGCTAACTCCAAAAACCTTTGGCAGCTCGACCGAATCCACCACATATTTTGTAATATTAGAATAAACAAGAGAAAATGGAGACTTTTCCATAGCTGAATGCACTGCATTGTTATAAGAAATTCGACCTAAGGACAAAGCCAAATCCCATTTCTTCAGCTTCTCACAACAAACACTAAGAATCATATTTCCTAAAGTTCTTTTTGTCGCCTCAGTCTTCCCGTCAATATGGGAATAGGCTGCAAAACTCTTATCCAAAGCAATCCCAAACATCTGTCATAAAGTAATCCAGAAATAACTGAGAAATTTTGTATCCCTGTCTAAAATAATGGATCTGGGAACTCCATGGAGACGAAAAACTTCCCCAAAACACAGCTTCACAATATTGAACGCATCAGCATTCTTCTTACATACAATAAAATGTGAAATCTTGGAAAACCTGTCCACCACTACGAACACATAATCTACATCACATTGGGTACGAGGCAACCTCAACACAAAATCCTTACACAAGTCTTCTGAAATATCTTCAGGAATAAGTAATGGCATATAAATACCAGCATTTTAAGACTGACCTTTAAAAACCTTGCAGACATAACACCTCTTGACAATAGTGCTCACGTCCCTCTTCAAATGCGGCCAATAATACCTCCCCTCCAAACTAGCATTGGTCTTATCTCTCCCCAAATGACCACTAAGATTGCCGCCATGCAAATCCTGAATCAGATTCTCCCTCAACGAAGAGTTAGGGATGCACAACTGATCTCATTTGAACAGATAGCCATCTCAAACATGAAAATCTGCTCCATTTATATTGCCCTCATTTCACTTTGCCCATATCTACTTAAATTCAGCATCTTCCTCATACAACTCCTTTAAAAATTCAAAACCTACTATCTCATGTGCCAATGTAATTAACAAAGAAGCCCTTCTACTTAAAGCATCTTCCACCTTATTCGACTTTCCTGACTTTTGCTGAATAATGAAAGGAAACTTTGGCAGAAAGCTGACCCATCGAGCATGCATCTTATTAATCCTCTTCTAGCTATGGAGAAACTTATAAGCCTAATGATCAGTGAACAGAATGATCTTCCTTTGAATCAGGTAATGCTACCAGTGTTTTAGAGCTCTAAAAAACATACAACTAATGATCATAAGTACTCCATTTCTATCGAGCCTCCGTCAATTTCTCACTGGAAAAATGTCACTGGCCTCTTCTCCTGGGATAGGACACCTCTGATACCAATGCCACTAGCATCACATTTCACTTCAAAAACCTTAACAAAATTGGGCAAAGCTAACACAGGTGCAGTGCACAACTATTCCTTGATTATGGCGAAACTCTACTACTGCATAGGACCCCAATTAAATTTTCCCTTCTTCAAACACTCAATTATGAGAGTTGTAACACCATTGAATTTTTTGACAAAACTTCTATAAAACGTAGGCAGGCTATGGAAATTACATACCTTCGTTACAAACGTAGGTGTTGGTCATTCGCATATAGCACGCACCTTATCCTCGTCAACCTGAATCCCATATTCACCAACAACAAAACCCAGAAAAAACTTGTTGGTGTTGAACGTACACTTTTTTAGGTTAATGTACAAATGATTTTTAAGAAAAACCTGCAACATTTGCCTCAAATGCTCTAACTGCTCCTCTTTGGTCTTACTATAAATCAGGATATCATCCAAGTAAACCACCACAAACAAACCAATGAAAAGGCGTAAAACCTAAATCATCAACCTTATAAAGGTACTAGGGCATTGGACAAACCAAAAGGCATCACCAACCACTTGTACAGTCCATCCTTACTCTTGAAAGCCATCTTTCTCTAATCTCCAAATCTTATACGAATCTGATGATATTCACTTCGAAGATCAATCTTTGAAAACACCTTCAAACCCACCAACTCATCAAGCATATCCTCCAATCGAGGAACGAGAAATCAATATTTGATAGTAATATTAATGATCGCCCTATAAGGAATGGGAAATTGATACTTGATAGTAATCTTAATGATCGTCCTACTATTAACACACATCCTCCAGTGATTTCCCTTCTTAGAAACAAGAAGAACATGAACCGTACAAGTACTCATAATCTCACGAAAAAACCCCTTCTTCAACAAGTCTGCGATCTGTTCACTCAGAATCTCATTCTCCTTCGGTCTCATAAAATAATGTGAAAGGTTTGTCAATCTTGCACTGGGAACCAAATCAATCTGATTATTGAATATCCCGGATAAAAGGTAACTCACTTGAGAGCTCGTCACCAGTTAACTGCTCAAAATCCCTCAAAATCTCCTGCACATCAACTGAAATCGGTGTCTCCTCCTTCTCAGCACTCGAAAACCACTTCATCACCCCGGGATAAAAACAGTCGACTTCAGCAACAGCCTCATCAAGTTCCTTTTTACCTTGTGCCGTAACAAGAAAATTTGACTGCATTCTTCCTGTGACACTATCAAAATGATGAACATGAGCCATAGCAATCTTATGCCTACCCCTTATGAGTAACATCATTATCAAACTGCCAATCCCACCCCAACAACACATGTCACACATCCACATCCAGTACATCACATATCGCGTTCTCCCTGTAATGCTTACCAATTGAAATAGGAACACTACAAGTTAGCGTCACCCTAACCCAATTACCCTTACTAACCTAACCTATGTTATAAGATTTTTCTTAAGGCCAGTGGGTAAGTTCATATATTCAACTAACTTCGCAGAAACAAGGTTTTCAAAACTATTATTATCCACAATTAAATAGCACAACTTATTATTAATCGAACAATGAGTTTTAAAAATATTCTTACGCTGTCATTCATCCTTGGATGAAAACAAAATCTGCTGCTACACAATGCTAACTTTCTCAGTATTCTCTTCTTTGAAAAATTCAACTCCTTCATACTCATCCACTGCATCATCCTCTCCATCTATTTTCAGGAGAGCCACAGTCCTCAATGGGTAAACATTCTACATGTGTCCCACACCACCACAACGAAAACATTTTTCACCACGTGGCTAAGCATACGGGATAGGTTGTCTTTGTATTAGTGCCCTAGCCGGGAACACTCTCCTATCTTGTGCGCTACCTGAACCATCACCACTAGTAGCAAAGTTGGAATTATTGGTTACCATTGTCTTCTCCTTAATCCCGGACGACTCAAAATTGCTTTGGGGCAAAAAAATTAAAATGCTAGAAAAGCTACCACCTACGCCAAGAGGGGAATTATTTATCATCTCTACTTTCATGGACAATGTTTGAGCTTCGGTTATAGTCCACACGGTCTGTATCCCCATCTTCTTCTGAATTGAAGGTTTCAGGCCACTGATATAACTAGCCACTATCTGATTCTCAGACTTTCCAAGTTCATTACGTTCACTGTAACGCATGAATTCAACCATGTATTCCTGAATTGACATCCTTCCTTGGACAATTCAATGTACAGGTTGTAAAAAATCTTCTTGTAATCAATGGGAAAAATCAATCTAGCATCATCTGCTTCATCTTCCTCCATGATCTGATCTGATTCTTGTTTCGCTTGCGCCTTGAGTCAACCAGATTGTCCCACCACACAGCAGTCGTACTCTTCAATTTAACTGCGACCATCTATACTTGCCTGTCCTCAGAAATTTCCATGACCTTGAAAAATTATTCCACCTAGATCTGCCAATCCAGCAACTCCTCTACGCCTATGGATCCACAAAATAAAGGTGTATCAGCCTTAACTTCATAATCATGATTGTTTCGTTGATTACCCTGGTTCATTCCAGTGTCCTTGTCGATTAATTTATCATCCAAACTTGATGAATAATGGACGATATTCTTCCCCTTCAGATTTATCTTTGTCGATCTCTTGTCATTGCTCAGAGTCTCCACTTGCGTCGATAATGCCTCCATCCGCCTACTCAACGCAACCAGTGATGCGATAATCGCATTCCCTTCTGCCTTGATTAATGGTTGATCACTCATCATGAATCAATGGAAAAAGGTCAAGGAAGACCTGGCTCTGATACCAATTGACACATTCAAAATATCAAAAGAAAGATACATTAGCGTAAATCTTAAAGAACAATTAAGGTATGCAAGCATAAACCCTAGGTTTTGGCTCAGGAATCCACCAGAGAGAAAATATCTCAAAAAGTATTATTATGAAAGATAAAATC
This sequence comes from Rubia tinctorum, assembly GCA_032355605.1. Classification (NCBI taxonomy): domain Eukaryota; kingdom Viridiplantae; phylum Streptophyta; class Magnoliopsida; order Gentianales; family Rubiaceae; genus Rubia; species Rubia tinctorum. The sequence continues at coordinate 13,555 of JAULKM010114061.1, read as the reverse complement.
TTAGAATAATAGAATAGGTCTTTAAGTACAATAATAAAACCTTAGAATGATAAAAAAAATGAAATTGAAATTATTTCCAAAATAAAACAAAAATGGAAAATACTTAAAAACCATAAATTGCCTTTTTGAGGCCTTAAACGAGCTTAAATGGCCAAAAAACCCTACACCACTACGTAGCTATGGTACTCCTTGACACGGTTCTAATGGCACTGGCCTTGCCTGATTTTGACTCCGGACTCAAAAGTTATGCTCAAAATCGTATCGAACATTTACGACGATCCATCGCTTCTTCAATCTTCGCCACCATTCACCCTGCATCAAGTTTCATTTGGTGGGGGTGGAAGTGATGATGGTAAGTGATGTAGCACAATCACCTCTTCCTCAATAACCTTGTATTTAACAACCAAATCCACATCCCCTTCGAACTTGAACTCATTTCTCAAGGTGACCTCACTCACCTTATCTTCGAGTTCGACTTGGGATGTTGTATCTTCGAAATAATGAGCTTCCATTTGAATCACCACTTCTATTATATTTCTCACATGCCACTCCAAAGCTTCAAGACTTGAGGAGATTCGGGTTTCCGGCTCCTCGCTAGTCATATCCAAGTTGTTCAAATGTGCTATTGCATTCATGATCTCTGCATGTGTCAAACTTGAACCTTCTTGTTAGACTTGTTTTTGGGGTATGGTATAAGGTGGTGAAATAAAACTATTTTGTTCATATTGTTGGTTTCCCGGCTGATTCTCATACCACAAATCTGGATTACCACTCCACTCCGGATTGTAAGAATCGGGTATGGATACCATTCTTGAGCTTCTTGCCCTTGAAAACCAACAACTCCAACCGATAGCAACGGCTCTTTCCTCCTCATAGTTCCTATCTCTCAACTAATAGCAAGATTTGATACGATGGTAGGAATGACAAATCGTACAAAACCTTGCTCGTTGAGCCTCTCTTCTCATCATAAGTTCCCTCAAGGTGAGATGTTCCATTTTTTCGTTTTTTAAAAAAATTGAAATCATATTGCAAGGATTATTGATAAAAATTAACCAAGAATTCAAGCAATACCTACTCTGAACAAATAAAAAAGAAAAAAATACAAATAAAAACAACTAGCAAATATTCGACCAAATATGTCCAAACACTTAAAATTAAACGCCTCTTCCCCAGCATCGGCGCTAAAATTTGGGAGGTCGTCATCGTACCTCTCAAAGTTACAATTGATAACCCCTAAATGCTTACTAAATACAATTAAGTAGATAGTGGCAAATTGGGGTTGTCCACGAAGAAAGGGGATTTACCTAAAGGTTCATGCATATAAGGTGGATATAAGCATATATATATATAAGAAGGTAAAAAAGGAGGGGGTTTGGTTGGTTTTCCTAAGTTATGAATTTAAAAACAAAGAACTAGAAAATTAAAAATTACAAAGCATTAGGGGGCAATTGGTTCCCACTTCCAAAGCTCTTATAGGTCATAGAATCATTCACTCATTCTATCGCATTCATTACCTATGGGGAATGTTATCACTTCCATTTTGATAGATACACAATCATTTCTTCTTAACAGTAATACACAAAGACATTCAACGACCATTTGCAAACATCATTAATGATTACTTTAGGCGATCTACACCATAAAGGTATTTCATCAATGGAATTATACATGAAATACCATACATTTGATAACAACAACCATTCTACCAAATTCCTATCCATTTAATAAAACAAAGGACTATACTGGATTTAACCTAGAAGGATTAACATTCAAGGTTCAACCTTTCATTACTACCTTAGGACAAATATGATAAGAAACCACATTAACATACTCATCTAGTAAGATTAACATCACATTACACAACAAAAACTTCTAATTCCATGTTCTTGGATTTTTATGTTAAAGAGCTTAGAACTTGTACACATCTCTAACTTCCTAACACTTAATCATACAGACACTTCATATTCTCAAATAACTCATAGCATAAATTAGGGGTGTTCATGGGTCAGGGCGGGTCAGCTTTTCTGGTCCAAGTTGACCCCAAATTTTGGGTCAAATAGATCGGGTTGGGTCGGGTCAAAAGTCTCATAATTTAGGATCGGGTCGGACTGGGTCATGGGTCGACCCAAATCGGTCCAAATTGACCAAAAATAGTAACTTTTTTTATAAGTAATTTAAATAAATAATTTTTAAATGTAATAATATTTAAATAATAAATAAATTATCATTTATTTTCAAATAATTTAAAATAAGAATGTTATATTATATTTAGTTATATATTATTCACTTAATAAAGAAAAATACAATTAATTTCCTTTTACTTAGTTAGAATATTTTAATATTTCAACTGAAAATTTAATTTTACTAAAATTTATTTTCATATTTATGAATAGATATTTCATATATTAATCAATATATTATTTATAAATAATATTAGTTTTGCAAAATTATTTTTAGTTTTATAAATATATTTTTCAAGAATGTCAAACTTGTTTATGAAGTAAATTAATGGTGGATATGTTGTATTAAACCAATTCCTTTTTTATATAAAAGATTCAAGAAAATGGAAGAAAATTGCAAATGGGTCAAAACGGGTCAATTTGGGTCAAAATCTGGCCATGCCCACTTTGACCCATGATATGTCCATATTATACGATGATTTTGGGATCTTTTATACTCATTTTGGTATGCTTTTGTGCTTTGGATAATCCATTTTACCTTAAAATTCAATTTTTAGAGTTAAGAGCGATTTTATCGCTCTTATAACTTTTAATAAGGATTTCATGAGACAAGGTAATTGTTTGATGATTTGAAGACCATGAAGACTACATTTTGAAGACAATAAAAACCTTGAAGACCCGAAGAAGGGAAGAGGAGACAACTACACTTAGACAAAAAATAAGACAACATGCGAGGAAAGAGTATTTTGGCCGTCGCGAGTCGCGACGCCTGTGTCACGAGTCGCGACGGTCCTCGACCCAGATCTAATTTTTGGAATTGTTGTACTATAAATACTCACTATTTTTATCCTTATTAAATATTCTTCCTCTACCGATTCTACAGCTTAAAAACCCTAGTTTTTCATCCTTTTCATCTTTTTTTTTAAATCTTGAATTCATGTTTGATTTGCTATTGTTGCTTAGTGTGAACTCTAGTGGCTAAACTTAATCTTGGGAGCAATTGATGAAAGTTTCCTAGCCCATGTATTGAGATTTATATGTAAGCTATTTAATGTTTTGCTATTGTGTATCTATTGTGCTAGAAATTGGTTGTTGAATACATTAATGGTATTGGAAGTTTGAGTATATGAATTGCTTGTATGATTATGTGTTAGGGTTTTGAGAAAGTAGCGAATTCTCCTTTCTTTTGATATGAAATATAAAGGAATGAATTAGAGATTCTAATATGGTTGTTGATTTGATGAATGCTAGATAAATGTGATAATGTCGAATTCTTTGTCATGTTTGTTTTGTGTAACAAATAAAAGAGGTTTATGAACGTTGAACATTCTAGACTAATCTTGTATAAATGCATGAATTGGTTCAATGCTCAAACACGGTGTATTGTTTATAAGTGTTACCAATCTTGTTGATTCTTTGTACTTAATGCCATTAATGGGATACTTTTAGGCATCGAACGACTAAAGGGGTCATTAGTGAGTTTTAGCAAGAGATGTTGAATTCTTTCTTTTAAACTACTATCAAAGAAAGGTAGAAGATTTATCTTCACAACAAGAAGTGAAAGTGTTGAATAGGTTATATGTTCTATGATAGATAATAGGCTTGGAAGTATAAATCAATTGCACCCAAGATCCCGTAATTCGAGTTTAAACTCTTCTTAGTAATTGTTGCTTATTTAATAGATTTGTATGGTTTGCTAGTTTAACTTGTCTATAAATTGATAACTTAGAAAAACTAAACAACCCCCTCCCTCTTTTCAAGCTTTTATATGTATCTATATCTTTATATCTACTATAGTATTTACCATTATATGAGCAAACACTTAGAAAAATCCTTTGTCTCCGTGGACGGTCCCGACTTGCCATTATCTACTTAATTGTAGTTAAGAGCACTTTAGGGCATAAAAATAGTACATTTGAGAGGTACGACGATGACCTCCCACTCGGCATGCGATTAATGAGACAACAAGCAGTCAGGAAGGGCTCATCCCAAAACCTAAGAGGAAAAGATGAATGTGCTTGGAAAGCTAAACTAGTTTTAAAAATATGACGGTGTTTTCGTTCGGCCACACCATTTTGTTGCAATGTATAAAGACGAGAAACACAATGAGAGATGCAGAATGCTGAAAAATAGTTATGGAGACGATGATATTCACCTCCTCAATCAGATTGCACCGTGCAAATTTCAGAATTCAAAAGATGTTAATCATAATTTTGAAAATTGTAAAAGACTTGCTCAACATCAGATTTGTGTTTAAGAAGATAGATCCAAGTATAACGAGTATACTCATCCAAAAAACTTACATAATACTTAAAGCCTCCCATAGATGTTTGAGTTGGCCCCCAAACATAAGTGTGAATAAGTTCAAGTGGAAAAGTGCTAACAAGAACAAAATAATCATACTGTAATTGATGACTCTTTGCCCTTTGAGATGCATCACAAACAGTGGACTAATGATCAAAGGAACAATCTAATTTATTCGACTTTAGGATAGACCTAACAATGGTGGAAGTGGGGTGACCGAGATGCTGATGCCATTGTGATGGAACACTTTGCCATTGGATGATGCTTAGTGAAGAGTGTATGATGAAGAGCGATTGAACAACACTGAATAGAGACCCCCTTTGCTTCTACCAAGTAGAAGAGTTTTCTTCATGACCTCGTCCTTAACAAAAAAAAAGCACCAGCATGAAATTCAATGAATTCATTGTTATCAAAAACAAGCTTATAGACATAGAGAAGATACTTATTTATATAAGGAACATGTAAAATATTTTAAGACCAAGGGGACGATTTAAACTGGGAATTATAGAATGACCAATGTGTGAAATATGCAAACTTGCTTTGTTAGCCACTAGCACTTGGTTTTTACCGTGGTAGCGCTCCTGAATGGATAGTCGATCAAGATCACTTGTAAGATGATTGTTGCACCGACGTCAATATACTAGTTTGTGTTGACATTGTCGCCTCCAGTGGTTGCACTGTTTCCCCCATAATACTCCTATGGATGATAAGCATGATTAAATCGATTGAGACAGTGCAATGTGATGTGGCTGTAGATGCCACACACTTGACAACGAGGACCATCATTTCTGCTACGACCTTGGTCGTGACCATGACCGTGACCACCACCACCTCCAGTACGATAGTGTGCACTGAAATTATTACAGGAGTTGTTGTAACCATTGTTGCTACTGTTACGGTGAAGAACGTTTAAGTCCCGGAGCGTCACATTGTTGGCGGAAGTGGTGAACTCCATATTGTTGTTCATCATAACAGCTTGGGCCTCATGGGCGAAAAATTAAGAGTAGAACTCTGGAAGGATCACCTTACGTTGGTTGCTCAATACAGTGACAGCGGTGAAAAGATCATCGTGGTCTGGCCCTATGTCGGCAAGTATGTGTCCGATCACTTCTTCGTCGGACATGGGGTGCCGAATATTCTCCATAGTAACGGCGAGTCCCTTCATCTTTTGGTAGAACTCCAGTGCACTCATATCGCCCTTCCTTGTTGTCGAAAGATGTGTGCGGATCTGGATAGCGTTTCCGCGATGTTGAGCGGAAAATATGGTGTGGAGCGACGTCCACAGTTCACTAGAAGTGTCAATGCGGGTAAGTTGAGGCAAAACATCCTCAGTCATGGAGGAAAAGAGGCCACCAAGAATGGCTTGATCCTGGATAATCCAGTTTGCAAAAGCATGGTTTGGTACCTCCCTTGCAGCGGTGCCGATTCCTTTGGTCACCCTGGCTGGCGACATCAGTGTGGTACCGTCGAGATACCCGAAAAGTTGAACACCCCATAGGATGGGAACTACTTGAGCCTTCCATAATAGAAAATTGGTGTGAGTTAACTTGAAAGTGATAGCAGTGGCAATGGTAGAAGATTTGATAAGAGAAACGTCTTAGAAGAATTTGAGACAACGGAGGTTTGTGTGGTGAAATAGGCACTGGAACTTGAGTCTTCCATGGTGAGAGGATCTGGCTCTGATACCAACTAAAAAAGATTTTTGCCGCAAGTTTCCCCTATGGGATTGTTCTCATTATATAACAAGTACATGATAAAGATTACAACAAATCCTACCATATCTGATACTATACAGTTGGCCAATCCCTACAATCATGCTATGCCATAAACATCGCCACCTACCTTGACAAAGAAAGAATTAGAAATAATTAATAACATATTTGTACTCCATCCGTCATAGTCAAAGTTTTCTATTATCTTTTTACGCCAACATTTATGCAAGTTAATGTAACATGAGAAATGGGGGATGGAATCAGCGAAACAAGTTTCATCCAAAAATTTAAGTTTAATTAATAAAATACTCAAAATAAGAATCTTTAATTGAGACAAACAAAAACGTAAAGTATGAAGTTTTGATTTGGACGGAGAGTATGCCTGAAAAAGCTTTTCAGATTTCTCGTATTTATTGGATCTGTTGGATTGGTGTACCAACATGGATTAAGTAGTATTCTGGATGATAGAAGTACTGACTATATGTTTGATGTTCTAACATTGATGTTGAGGTGATTGTGTTTTTGAAGTCATGAATTTAGGGGGAGTTAAATTGTCTGAGCTCATATTCCAACATACATAATGATTTTATTCTTGATCATTCTATTTGCATAGTTTTTGGTTTGAAAGTCCAAAAGGTTAATAGGTCCATAAAATGGCAAAGGGGAGATTGTAAAATTTATATATACTTTGTTAATTGGAAATTTGTGGAAATTATGCAAATATGTAATAGTTTGTGTTGAAACATCAAAGAAGGAATATCCGGTGATACAAGGAAATTGGAGTTGTAATCCAAGTTGAAGTATTTTCGTCCATGGGTTTTAATTGAAAAATATATCAGTTCCTATATCTATGAGATTGGATTGGGTTTATTGAAATTGGAATTGATTTGATGAATATCCTTTTCGGATAGGATTTTACGAAAATATTCTAGTTCCTTTCTTTAAGAGATTGGATTTGATAGTTTCTATTTCCGAGTGATTTAATTGAAATCAGAATTAGTGATGGAGAATGAATTGTTCTCGCACAAGAAATCAATGCGTGCGATGAGCTTAAATAGAAGACATTCTGGCTGAGTTACTTACGGTTTTAAAAAGAAGAAAATCGACATACTGATTATCTACATTCAAGGAAGTAGTGGAGAGCTTTGTGTCCGTGTTCCAACATGATCATAACCTTGTGATCAAGTTCAGAATCGTATACCTTAATTCTCAAGAGGAGCAGATCCAGCGTAGACGAGTTTCGAGGTCAGAGAGAGTCTGATCAAGACGGATCGGTAGCAAGGAGAGGCTCCAGAATTAACAAGTTATAATTAGAACGATAAGTATAATTGTACGGTGTACTATGTATTGCATCTTTCTGATCAGTTGATTCATTATGAATTGGGTCAGACCCCGCAGATGTAGGTGTTTTTCACCAAACTGCATAATTAAGTCTTGTGTGTTTATATTTTACTTTATTACATGCTTGGTTAGATGGGTTAAGAACACAATAGTAATTATTATATTAATTAGGTAAAACTAAATTATACAAATTATGAATTTTTTTTAATTAAAATTATATCTTAAAAATCATAAAAGATACAAGAGTAAAAGTTTAATGGAAACAAAGATAGTAATTTAAAACGTGGGAGCCGAAGCTAAACACTTTTATTTCAATCTCGATTTTTAATTCCAGTTTTAGAATAAATAATGGAAAACTTTTGGGAAAACCCGTCTTTCCACAGGCTTATGAAAAGACGGGGTTGAATTAGAATTATATAAAGGTAAAAGGTTTTAGTTGTAATATTAAAATTTTACTATTCAACGTGCACTAGTTATAAGTTTATGACCCGATTAATGCAACCAATTTTTTTATTATTTTGAATTCTTCTAATTTACAGTTTAAACTTGGATTTTTTCATAACTTATGAAAAAACGTTAGTCGTACTCACAAATAATCTCTAAAATTCTTACTTCGGGAATATTTGTGGCCAAATAAACGAGATCGCTGGCGCGAAATTTCCTCGGATAATATTGTCTACAATTTCTTTATTATATCTTAGACACACAATCCTATTTTAAGCAAAAACCCACCACTAATTTTGGGTAGCGATTTTCATAGGTTTCCCAAACATTTTATAAAATAAAATTTATCCCAATTAAGTACAATATAATAGAAATTGTTTGTTTGGTGATGTCCATCAGAAATATTGAAGTTATTTTGACTAACTTAAACCCAGATTGTCTAAAAATAATATATTAATATTATAATATGTTACTGATTTTAATTTTAATTCTTTACTATATATAACCAATCATAAATTTCTAAAATATATAATTTCTAATGATATATTTAAAACCATAAATATCTCATACTATATATATATCACTAAAGAAAATCCAAATAAACACATAATCTGAAATAACACAATGTTTGGATTTTTTTTATACAATGATGGAGTGCTTTTGATAGAAATATGTATGCATATTATTTATTTATTATATATGATAGTCTTGTTTTATACCGGCTAACCATTAAATGAGGACATTTTATAATTAGTGAGACTAATTAGGTCATTTGATATTTACTTTTATTTATTGAAATAAGATACACATAATTACAATAACATTTTAAAATGAATCTCAACATATATATAATTACTTTTTAAAAATTTGAATGAAATATTATAAAAATAATCAGTTTATAGTATTCAATATTTAACGATTTCTAACTTAATTAATTATTTCACTTCATAATACTATAATTTTTCTTAAGTGACTAAACTTTAAAATTTTAAATAAATTTTATTTTCAATTTAAATATAAGAATCCAAATGTACATCATAATAATGTAATTCATAATATCGCGCAACGCGCGATGTTACTCTGTTAAAGAAGTATAATAGGACTGATGTTGTTTGTCGCTGAGGTCACGGACTTCAGATTTTATCCACAATTGAGTTCAATTTATTAAAAATTCATTCGATGTCATTTGTCTTAATTTAATCACATTATCATTATTTTATCATAAAATTATTTTTAATTCACTTCAATTCAATTCAATTAATTTTATTAAATTTAAAAATAAATTATGGACACACACTCCTTTCACAGTTAAAGATGCAAAAATTATGTAATAAAAATAACTTGCTACAAACACAAAATCTTGTTTTAGCCCGCTTAATGTGAAATTATTTTATACGTAATTAATACTATAATGGGATGGTTTGATATTTATTTTTATTTATTGCAATAGATTTTCATAATTTTGAAAAGAGTGCATCTCTTGAAAGACGGTTTTTCCATAAGTCATGGAAAGATCAAGGTTTAAAGTGTAAATAAGAAGAAATGAAAATAAAATTTTTGGGTTGTATGAACCGGGTTATAAAATTTATAACTACTACACGTTGTATAATAAAACTTTAATATTGCAACAAAAACCTTTTACCTTATATTATTCTAATTAAACCCCGTCTTTCCATAAGCTTATAGAAAGACCGTCTTTCCCAAGAATTTGCCAAAAATAAAAAATGAAAAATGAAAATTAAAGTAAATTACTATCATACCACCAGAATCATCTTCTCCGATTCTCTTCATCTTCACCTTCTCCACATATTCATCTTCTCCATTCTCCGATCCTCTCTGCCCAACTGGTCTCCGCCGGAGCAAGGTCGCGTCGCGGCGGGTGGGCTAGGGTTTCATTAGGGCTAGATGGCATCGGGGCTAGGGGGCTGGGTGAAGGGTGGGGTGGTGGCCAGGTTCGCCCGGAGGTGGTGCGCGGTGTAGCTGCGTCTTAGTATGCGACAACTCGGCTGAGGTAGCGCGCCAGACGGTCGTATTGGCAGCTGGGTTTCGTCGAGGTTGGGCGGAGAACACTGGCGGATCCAGGGTGGAAACACTAGGGATACGTGTCCCAACTGATTCCACCTTTAATGCTTAATAGTTTCAAAAATTTAAATATTTTTGAAATTTTAATTGTATATGTGTTCCTAATATTTATGGGTAAATTTTTAGCAACGTTAATTTTTTTATTAATGTACAACTTTTCACTTGCCCATTTCAATCAGTATTATAAAATTTATACTTGATACTAAAATTATTTTTTAAATCTCTTTATCTTCTAGTACAACTAATAAACCATTTTTTAAAATGTTTATAAATATAAAATTTGAAAAGTCATCCTTCTAATCATTCACCATCATAAAACATAATACTTACATGATTACTTGCATTAAGAGTCTGTTTGTACCTTCATTGTTTTAATTGAATTTTCTCAAGATAATTTGTAAGAAAATTATTGACAGGAGGAATCTAAATATACATTATATATCACTTAATAATGTACTAATCATGTGGAATGGAATGAAATATTCATAGTTCAATCAATGATTGTCTTATTGCATTTATCAATAAAAGTTTTTCTTATTGAGTTCTTGAAAAAAAGTTATCAAACATATCCAAATCTGAATTTTTAAAAATTGTAAAAATTATATTACTTATATTGTGTTTAAAGTTTCATTAATATATTTTTACCCTATATTTTATTTTATAATATACATTACCACTGGTGGAGAGTGGGTTTGGGGTGGGGGTGGTGGCCAAGTTTGGCTGGAGGTGGTGCGCAGAGTTGTTGTGTCTTCGTATGTGATGACTCGGCTGAGGTAGCGCACTGGACGATGGTGTTGGAAGCAAGGCTGAACGCGATGGCGCGTTCTCGAACAGGTGGAGCTGCTGGAGGTTGAAGGTGCAACGCCGGTAGCTATTGAAGAAGGAGATGCACATCTTTCTTCTTAGGCTAGGAGGTGGAGGAAGCGTGACGACAACCTAGCGACGGTCCAGTGCTGGTCTGAATGCAAAATAAATACTTTTGGGTTTTAAGTTTAAGGGTATTTTGATTATTTTATGTGCGTCAACGTTGGTTAAAGCCGAAAATAATGTCTTATAGTTATATTGGGATTTTAATCAAATAATTAGAGTTAGTTTTTAGGATTATATTTGTATAGATTTTTTTAAAAAATGTTCCGTCATCCATATAGAGTACTCCCTCCGTTTCTTTAACAATGACACATCATTTTGGGTGTTAGAATTTAGGAGATGGTAAATGAGTGGATGAAATTGAATTGAAAGATAGAAGAAGTAAAATGAATGGATGTAAAAAATTTTAAGTTGTCATAACTAGCATGTGTTATTGTTAAAAGAAACATCATAAATTAGAAGGTGTGTCATTGTTAAAGAAATGGGGTAGTACAAAGTTTGGAGTTGTACTCCATGATGTGAAATATATCATATTGGTTTTAAGAAATCGTACGAGTGTGTGGGCAATCCTATTTTTCTCTCTAATAGTCCATATCAATTTCAGAATCCGTAATTTGGCAACCTGGATATGATATCTGCTACAAGTAAAAGAAAATATTATTTATCATCCTTTAATTTTTTGCTCTTCCATATTAACACTTGTGCATCTCCTATAAAGCTATTTGGGAATAGGTTTTGTTCTACATCCTTTTAACGCCCTTGTTAGTGACATTGTTCACTGCTGCATGGTCATTAGCACCGGTAATTTATCGCAATTACACTGGTATTTTGGCCTCATGAATTACCAGTACGTAAGTATAGTGGTGTACATGGTGATTATATAAGTATCGTTACATGCTACCGGTGTCATACATTATTCGCACCGGTATGAGATACCGGTGCAAGTTTTGTTTGATCGGTGCATATTTACGGCACTAGAATGTTTTGTTATCGGAAATCTATTGTTCCAGCACCACTATACTTAGCCACCGGTATTTAAAGGGGTCGAAATACCGGTGCTATTAAACACGTGATGACTAAAAAAATGACACCATAACATATGTGTACAGGTGAACAATATACAGATAACGTCAACTAAACAATAAGTTGATGGTGACAATTTAGAAAAGCGGATTCAACCGGGAAATGGATATACAGTGTAGTAACCAAATCTTTTCTTGTGATTGTTCAAATTAACACCTTGGCGACCAACAAAGAAGAGGATGATGATGATATTTTTTGCTTAGACGCAGTGGTGGAATTAGGGAGCGAGCCGGTGCAGCCGCCCCCCAACCTCCGGCGAATGAACGAGATAGATATACATTTATTTTTCATTCACCCCGATAAAATTTAGGTAACAACCGCCCCTCCTAAAATTTTGGTCTAGTTCCGCCACTACTTAGACGAATCTTTTTTTATCAATGACAATTACCAACTTTCGACATTTGCATTGCCAAGACTCACTAAAGACGACTTTCATCTCATCTAAGACTCAGCACTTACAAGTAACTCCTACCTAGGGGTGGTTGTCTGCATTCCTGGTATGTTTTTTATGTTCTTTATACTGCAATGACTGTTGGTGTTTTATAAAATACAAAGCTATTTAAGTATAATTGGATTCAATTAGTTGTGAACTCGGGACGTTAAAACAAATTTGGTGTGTAGAGTGCACACTTGTATAAAACTATCTACGAGTTTACAGTTAATAGAATAAGGATTAATTGTGTTAGTGATGACTAACATGACTTGTCCTGGAGTGTGGAAAGATGTATCATTTTGGAATTTGTTTAATTCCGATGGTAGTGGTGTGCAATGCCTAATTCTTTTATTGAAAGGATTGGGATGAACTAAGAACGATGTATTGGTTACGGTATTGCAATATGTCTAACTTAGTAAATTTGTCTAAAAAGATGTATCATTTCATAATTATAACTACGTGACTTTCCGTAGAATGATGAACTGTTGCATCATTTCATTTGATCCCTATAAATGCATGCGTACACAAGCATGGTAAACATACACAAAAAACAAATAAATATGATCAGGGAAAAAACAAGATTTTCCCAGACGTACGCAGCAACTAATAGTACGATTACTCAAAAGTATTCTCCTGATTCAAGCCCAAAACATGAGGGATTCTCGATTGTTTTATCATCGAAGGGAATTAGTGTAACTCAAGGCTGTAATAGGGTCGAATTACTCTTTAAGGAAAGCGTACCTAGCGCGACTCACATCGATATCCAAGAAAGTTTTTACCACAATCATCCAAGATTGATTACACTGTTCCATTGGAATGGAGTATTATAGCAAGTTACCCCAACAATCTTAAAGAGTAATTTTGAACGTATTGGATTATGTGTTAGAATTGTATAAAAGTGGTGCATCATAAGCATGGTGGCCCATAACCCACAGATTCCATGATAACTATCTGGCCCTGATACTTTCTTTATAGCAAATTTAGAGTTGTATCGGAGTGGTGCAGTGAATGTGTGGTAGCCTATTACCTGATGCGGGATCTTAACGTGGCTCTGATAAAGTTTGATGAAGAGTTTGATCACTACAAACACGTATGACAATCAGGAACAG
>JAULKM010114053.1:0-22316 GCA_032355605.1 Rubia tinctorum | reverse complement strand
TATATATATATCTAAGCTTATATTCGCCATTGCATGCTTAAGTGCTTAGAAATATCCCTCTTCTCTGTGGACGACCCCGACTTGCCAACTATCTACTTAGTTGTATTTAGTGAGCATATAGGGCTTATAAATTGTATTTTTGAGAGGTACGGCGACGACCTCCCAACGGCGTTCCCCAGAATTGACCAATATCCATCATTATCTCCCAATACCAAATGCTTGTGATCTAACCAAGCCTCATCGTAGTAGTCCAAACGGAGTGGCTTGTCAGCATGGATCACTTTCCATTTCTTAATCAACGCAGTAATCAAACCGCCATATGTGGATCTTTCTTCTTTCTTGCAGCTGCCTTAAGCATGTACATGAATATTGTATATCCAGGATTTAATGTAACCCCCTCTATGATGTAGTAGAACAACATCAAGTTACCTATGGTCCACTCACACATATGAACACCCAACTAGAGGATATTTTGGCAGATCTACTCGTACACTAACCTATGCTCAACACTCAGCGCCCCAACTTCATACCCCCCAGCTAGTCCCGACACATTCCCCGTACGATGAAAATATTTTCGAGCCATATCGACTGGGCATAGAGGGATGGCCTCAGTAACACCTGGCCAACTTTGCTGATGGAATATTTCAAATGGTCCCTTGCCATCAGCCATACTAAGTTTGCTAGGGTCAGTGTACTTGCTACCTAGGGAATCATTTATGCCAAATTTCGTAAAGGGAATTGTTACGCCATTTACCATTGTCAGGTCAGTGTTGTTCCTACTCTTACCCAAATTTGTATAGAATTGCAATACTTCATCGAAATGCACAGATTCATATAATTTAAATAATTTATCAAATATGAGGGTTCCAAATATGCAATCAGATAACCTAGGCATAAAGGCTCAACGTCCGAACTACAGATCTTTGTAGGGTTACTTCATTTCCAATGATGAAAATCCACATACCTTTGTTCGGTAGCTTCATTTAAGAACAACTCATAGGCCAAAATCTCCTGAGTAAGTTGATGACTTTGAGATGATGCGTTACCCCCCTCCTCCACCGGCACCTTGACCCTTATACCTCTGTATTGTAAATTTAGATTTAGGAATTCTTAGGAAAGTGAAGGGATTTTTCAGGGTTATAGGCTTAGGGGAATTTGGGGTTTGGGCAAATCGAACTGATTTGACCATTGAAATTTTTTATACCAGGAGATAGTTTCGAGTCCGGAACAAACCTGCAACCATTTATAAAAGGACAGACATTCTTCCGAGTCCGGAAATTAATCCAACTTGCTTTCCGAGTTTGGAACTTTTAATTAGGCACAACTTCAAAAAAACATTAAAGGTAGTTTTGAATTGGGCATTTACTAACCCTTTCCCATACAACAAATTCTCTCCATTTTTCTCTCCAAAACTCTCCTCTCTTCTTCCATCTTTCTTCTCATCAATATTTCTTCACCCAATCATCTTCTACCATTAAGAATACATGAAACCCTACACATTGTCATCTACACATCCAAATCCATAGATTTGTAGGGAAAAAATTTACTCTGTGGGGTAGGGTTTGAACTCCATGAGGTGGTGATAAAATTTCTCTGCCAATTATATATTGTTTGGATTAAAAGGTAAACATTTCATCATTTCCTTTGTTCTATGACACGAAATTTTCCTAGGGTTTTCATATCTTGATATATCCATGGTGGAAGTGTATTTTTCAAAGCATAAATGAATATGTTCTATTCATAATAGATTGTCATTTGTTATAAATGAAACCCTAGTTTTTGTAAATTAGTGGTTGATTGATATGCACGTTGTATCTAGTATGATGTCCCAGAAAATGACTCGTGAAGAACATGTACGTGCAATAGGTGGAAATTCACAAACCTTAGGCATTGATGACGATGACGATGAAGAGAAGGGGTCAGTAGTGGGAGGGATTTCTAGAACACACTGTAGGACATTAGAAAGGAGAATGTCTAGAATATAATTAACTTTGTTGATTTTCAACAAATCAGGAAAATGTTTATCGGACAAAAGAGCTAAATGGTCTAGTTGGGTAGGAAAGATCAGTAGAACAAGGGTAGACATCTGGTATGATAATTGGCATGAGATTCCAAAAGAATATAAAGATGTCCTATAGACGGATGCAAGGTACCTTCAATTAATTTTGTTAATAGAAGTTTAGTAACAAATCTAAATATATTATATCTTAAATTATGTTGTAAATATTTACTTTGATGTCAATTCACGTAGAGATCATTTGAGTTTGATGCTCTGGATATGGAGGGTTTAAAGAAAAAGGCAATGGCCATGATGTCGAAGAGTTGGAGAGAACACAAATATAACTTGTCTCGAGATTACATATTCTCAAGTAGAAAAGGAGATCATCCATGGTTAGTTTATACACATATTCAACCCAAAAATTTGGAGATCCACAAGAGACGAGCCTTGGAAAATGAGGAAAATATGAGCCATATTAAATATAATTATTTTTATTTAGACACATTATATTAGTTTTATTTGAAAAATACTATTAGCTACAAATTTAGGGTACAAGGAATGACAAGCGACAGATTGCAAAGGAAAATAAAACCCCTCAACGTAAGAGTCGTGGGGGATATGGATTGGTGCCTTTCAAGTTAATCAAGGAATGTTTTGAGCAGGATGTCCAACTCACAATCAACGGAGGAATGATTAAGGAGGAGGAAAGATCGTCAGTAATATCTATGAATGAGGAATAAATTGACTGGTGCTATCTATTTCTAGGGAGCCGTCAAAATAGTAATGGTGGATACGATAAGGATGCCGAGCGAGAAATTGCCGAACGAGTGGTTAGCTCTTTCAATTTTTCCCTGTTACAGATTATAAATTGTATTCTACAAATTGTATAGGCTAGATTTATTTTCCCTATTACAAATTATAAATTGTATCTCATCTTAGAAATTGCTGAACGTGTGCTCACTTGATTTCTTAAAACTCTTGCATAGGCTAAATTAAAGTAGGATTGGTTGGAAGGGAGATTCATTTCCATGGGTAAGCAAGTCATCCTCTACGAGGCAACAGATAAACCCGATCACCCAGGGTGTGCAAGAGATATTGGATCATTCTTATCACAAGCAGATGCGTTCAAAATTCACCGATCCTACACTAGGGCAAAACCATCCCGGGTTCATGTTCATGTCTTGCAAAAGGAAGCGCTACTAATAGACAAATAAATCGAGCAAGAAGACAACTTGATCAGCAAGTTAATTGAGCACAACTGTCTTCCAGTACCCAAAAATTTAGCCGATTTAACAATGGGTTGGACTTCCCCATCTAGAGGATCTCGCCAATCACACGGAGATGTTGAGTTTAACCACAGTTCTATTCTACTTCCGCCTAGAGATGAAGTCAGTCATGTTAATCTTGCCATCATGTCCGATTAAAAAAAGTTCAAATTTTTTATTCTGTCTTCTAAATTAATTTCATCGACTTCTGTTTGTAATAATTATTTGTTTATCGTTCCAGGTGTCACATTTATGTTAGTTGTACAGTTATCAAGTGGACAAAGGTAGGCCCATCCACGTTGCCGATGGTATTTTGCACGAGTCAATACGACATCATCAGTCCGTCCCAATTAGAGATGGGATATCTAGAGTCTCACTCGAGAAGCCACATGTCCTCAATGCCTTATTTCCAATTCTAGATGGTCTCTACAAGCACGTGGGAACCACCTAAGGATTTTTTCTCCCATGGACTCATTGCCTAATTTACGTTGACCTTATAAAGGATCGTCATTTGAAGGGAAATCCTAAAACGGCAACCAACAAAATTGACCAAACACCCGAAGAAGGCTAAACATACACTCAAAAGGGGACAAGTTTTGAAGGATTCACCACACTTTGTTAAGGTCTTGTATGATTTGATGGGCGGTAACCAAGTTAACTCAACCTACCTATTTTTGGGCAATGGATGTGTATTTGTTCAAAAAAGGAAAATAATTGCCGCATGGAGTGACTTCGAAGACTTGTGGAGGTGTGACCAAGTCAATCAAAAATTAATGTCAGCATAAATATTGTAAGTTCTAACCCTTTATGCATTCAACGGGAATAATTTAGTTGCATTGTTACAATTAACGTTTTCTCTTTTTTCCCCCAAAGGTACATGTATTATTTCGCTAACTAAAAAGAGAAGGCTTGGATAGAGTATTTGTGCCCTGTGATGACAAAAGAAATTGGAAACATGATCAAAGAGAGGATAGACTACATCCGCAAAAGTCTTGGTCGAACGGATAAAAAAATATTCATTTCACCTTACATTGAAAGGTGATGGTAAAATTCAAATTTTCCTAAACTAACATATTTTGTGGATATTTTTTATGTGTAACATTCTTGTAGGAACCACTGGAGAATAAACACGTTTACTTGATGGATCCCTTACATTATCAACCTTCCGGGTAATTATTAAGATTTTGATACATCCTTCGTTTCTCCCACTGAATCTAGTACTAAGGGTTTGGAAATAATCGAGATCAAGGTGTAGTTTTTTTCCTATGTCGAGAATTACTCTTCATTGTGAAATTTAGAAGGTTTTTTATGATTAATAAATTCTTTTTTGTTACTTAGTATAAGAAACAAGCAAAGAATTGAGAGTGTGAGTATTACGTAATGATATATACGACAGAGTGTCTTCAACAAATCCGTATGGATTATCTTGAAATTGACGCCGTAAGATTTTCATTCAGTCTTGTTTCATTGTTTCTATGCTATAATTTCATTTATTGGTATATTACACATATTATTAACATTCCGAAATTCAAAGATTTTCAAAAATGATCAGAAGCCGTATTCGCAAGCTAATATCAACATGGCAAGGAATTGCTTGACACGCTACATTGTCAACGCCCGTTCCGCTTCTATTAGAAATCCAAACGTAGGAATTATATAAGTAGCTAGTATTTATAATGACATTGTATTGGAATAGAATTTGATATATTTCTATTCTTATCTATATATTATTACTTCGCTAGCGTAGTCTATAGATTTTTGATAGAAATGACATTTTGTTGTTGTATACTGTCCTGGTATATGACGTTTCCATGTAGCCGAATTCTATTTTAAAATCAAATTTTAACCATATTTTCCAAATGGGATTCCGATATCGGAAGCAATTTCTCATCTTCTTTAATTTTTATCATATTTCAGATTTTTTGTTACGAGCTTGGAAGACAAGATCCAAACTTTGTTCCCAATTAAGAAGCAATTATCATGCATTATAGGTTCCCAAACCAAGAATATACAGATTGGGATCATAAATTCCATCCGAATCAGAAACAACTAACCCTGGCCAGAGCCTTGTTTCGAGTTCAGAAGTCCAAGAGGTTCCGAATTCGTAACTAATAACACAGTCTGATGGTTTAAATTTTTGTTTCGAGTCCATTTTTTTTCAGGGGTTCGATGACTAGCTACTTTTTTGGAGTCCAGAACTAACAACCTGTTCTGAGCTCGTAACATACTTCATTGTTCGATGGCTAGTAGCCCCTTCTAAGCTCAAAAAAGATAAAAGGCGGTTCTACCCCCACGTTAGAAGGAGGGTTTGAACCGCCTTCCATTGATACGTTAGAAGGAAGTTTCCAGAACCGTCTTTGATCCTCATGAATCAAAGACATGACCAGAGAAATCACCCCCAAAGTGACTTCTCTTGTTCAAAGGAACCGCCTTTAATAGAGGCTCCTCCACTAGTATGATTCTGAACTTGATCAATAGTTTAAGATCATGTTGGAACACAGACCGAAAGGTTCTTGAATACTTATCGAAACATTTGAAAATATGGATGCATAATTTCTCTGTAAAATTCGTAAGTAGCTCAGCCGAAGTGTCTTCTATTAAAATTCACTCACACGCATCAATATTCTGTAAGGAAACAATTCCTTTTCCATCTCTGATTCTGATTACAATCAAATCCCATGGAAATAGGAATTACAAAATCCAGTCCCTTGAAATAATGAATTAAAATATATCCAATCCAATCAAAGTAAATATCATACGGAAAAGGATATTATCAAATCAATTATAATTTCCTTAAATCCAACCTAATTGTAAAAATATAAGAATAAATATATTCTTTAATGTAAAAAATTTAATGGAATATTTCTCCCAACGGATTTCCTTTTGTCAAAATTTTCTTTTTGATGTTTCAACACATACTTTCCATGTTTGCATAATTTCCACAATTTCAAATTAAATAAATATAGAATTTACAATCTCCCACTTAGTTATTTTGTGGACCAAACATCCTTTTGGAATTTCATCACATTGATTTATGCAAATAAGAACATCAATTTCTAAAAATTGTTCTGGATGTTAATTAGAACATAGAAGCATACTGAATGATGTCCCCCTTTGAATTCAACAACTACCTCAACATTCAGAAATAGTAAGCATGTTGGAATATCAATAGAATACCAAAAGAATATCAAGTCAATGTTGAAACATCAACCCGACAGATCAAATAAAAATATCCAAAAGAAATATGAGAAAATCCAAAATACTTCCCTCTTGGTCCATAAAACATGGCAAAATATTCGTTACAATCATCAAAAATCCAAAAATCACAAAGGAATAGAAAATCAGGCTCCATCTTCATTCACAGGAGCTACCAGCAGTGCTTTCTAAGCTTCCAAGGCAGCAATCTGGACTCTAGGAGCTGCAATATTAGCATCAATGAGCAGAATCTTGGCTTCCTTCACTTTCTCAACCAATGTAGATGCGGATGCAGATCCAACCACTGAAGGTTTCCTTGGGAGATCATTAACCTTTTTCAACTAAAAAGTACTCTTGTTTTGCTTGAGAGGAACTGTAGAGACCACAACATCACTCCACTTGGACTTCACCTTTTCTCCTCTAATGATGGCTGAAATAACAATGGGTAAGGCATAGAGTTCTTTGCACGAGAGGAAACAACTTGCTCAACTATTATCTCTTGGATAAAGAGACTAAGTTTCATAGGAGTCTTATTTCCAATGCAGTAAAGCAACTTGGTCATTTCTCTGGTGAAGTGTTTTGGAGTTTAATGAAGGAATCTAACAGCTAATAACTACCTAGAATAGACAGAAATACCCGAAAGTTAGGATTGATGCAGTGACATTCCCTTGAGCAGGTCAATGAGACTGATATCCTCCCGAGATTTTTGACAGAATCTTATCTTCTGCCATAACAAAGTCTTCAGCATACATTGTCTAAATTTTTTGAGAAATAGGTAGTCCGAGCCAATAATTAATCAATATTCCCGAAAACCTAACCACTTTGCCTATGATGTAGATCCCGTTGTACCAATATGAATATGAATCAATGTTTCCTCCCACCCAATTTGAATAAAATTATTGCATAATCTCTCGGTTGTTTTCCTTGTATACGGAAACAACAGTTTTGAACCCCAAATATTCTAATCAATTTGTAAAGCCACGTTGCTCATAAGCACTCAAATCTACAGGCCTCTCAGCTAGAATCCTCCTTGACTTATAATCTCCTAACTCTCCTGGAAGTTTGCATTTTAGAAGGTAGAACTTAGTGCATCCTTGACAAAATGAGCATTTCTTGAACTTTGACCAGCTTCAACTTTAACCTTCTTGTTTTTTACAAGTTGTGGTGAAGTTGGTTCTTACTCCTTTCTCTTACATCTCCTTGGTTGGGTCTGAATATACTTCATTTAAGACTTCATCATCTGAATGTGGAAAAGTATTATTATATTCTTGCTGAACCTCTTGTGTTGGAACATCTATTCCTTCTTCAACTACCTTCTCTGATGTTGGAACGTCATATCCTCCCTCTGCTTGAGAATAACCCTTCTCAGTCTACACATGTGTTGGAACATCATCAAGATTAGGTTCTCCAGTAGTTTTTGTCCCTATCTCCAAGTTCGGTGTATGAAGATAATCATCTTCCACAGCCTTCTATACAAGTATCTCTTCTTCTGGTTTTGGAACATGAGTAGTTTCTCCACTCAGATAGTAGTCTTCTTCATTCAGTGATGTTTGATCAGAAACTCTAACAAACTCAGACTCATCAATCTCCATATCTAAAACTTCTCTCCCTGTCTCTAAATCCTGTGTTGGAACATAACCACCATCCCTATTTTCCAACTCTTCATCATCTGACACCAGAATCACAGGAGGAGGAATCTTCCTAAGCTTTTTCAGTATCAAATTTCACAATTTCCCAATAATATGTAGATTTCACGGTTCTATACCCACTTTCAGCATGCCAATCATACACCTTTCTAAGCCCAAGTTTTTGCACTCCAGAAGCATGAGTACAAACATAAAGGCACTTTTCACCCTCAAACTCTATGCATGTGGCCTCGGTAAGCCTAGCTTTCAACTTCTCAATGTATTGAATATCACTAATACTTACAAACTACAAATGACTTAAATCAAATCCATTCATCATCTTAAATAAGGATTTATACGGCCATAGTTTCACTACTTTCTTATTCTTCACCTACAAATCAACACAATCCATAAAAGATTAAAAAAATACCATTGAAGGTGAAGAATCATCAATGAGCAAATCGGTTTTCCTTGGTTAGTGTTCAGGTTTCTTTGAAGATAGAATTTCCACATTTGGCTCATGCACGTCGTCACATGGCTGCAACTTAGGGCTCTCAACATTTCTAATCTCTGTAATCGGCTTTCAAAAGATTTTCTTGAAATCCTTGCTTTTCTCCATTGTTGAACATGAGTGGGGTTCTGGCAAGAAAATATTGTAGTTCCTTCAGCTATAAGACATCTAAACTTCTTCAACCACTTCGACATAGGTATTATCACAAAACAAAACCGAGCTAGGTAAAAGAATAATTTCAAAAATGTCAAGGAAGTTGGGAAAGTGGTTGAGAGAATAAGAACTACAAGAAAAATGACATATTACTTCACCCCTTTTACCTTGGTTTTTTTGTTAACACTAAATATCGAGGTGAAAAGTTCTTTTACCTTGATTTTTTCAAAGTAAAATGTTTTTTACCTCGGTTTTAAAAAATTGAGGTACATAATTGATTTTTTATCTCAGTTGTTATGGGAACCAATGTAAAAGTTAAAAAAAGAATAATTAAATAATGTTACTGAAATATGTGCGACATCGCACTTGTCGTTCTAATAGGTGGACCGATTTTCCATAAATTGTCATTTGCACAGACATAAGTTCCGATTGACTATCGAAGTCACACATATGTAAAATATAAATTAAATAATTTGACGCTGTTAGGAAAAATTGAGACAGAAGATGGTGTTTGTGCAGAAGATCCCTCTCCTCCCAGTATCTTGTCATCATGATTAATTTTGGGGTATTGAAAAGGACAATTAATCATTACAGTAGCTAGCAATAGTTATTCTACAAACACCATAGAAATCAAAATTAACTATCGTAAAATTCCAATACACCCTTTGTTCAATGATTTTTAATCGTAGAATTATAAAATTGTTTTATAAAATCATGCACAATCAAATCGTACATATACACATTTAATTATATAATGTTCAAATAAGATAGTTATATAATTTGAAAAACAGTAGTCATGAAGATATCCATACAAGTATTGCATAAATTCAATTAAGAGTTGTCTAAGTTCCAAAAATAGTGAAAAAACAATCAACTCAATCACCACGGAAAATGATGACCTTGAAGACGATTGGACCCCAAACATATAGCACCTCGAAGAAAAAAGTGTCCCCAATGCCTAGGTTGTTTCCTCTAAGGAATTTATCGGAACCCTTCAGGGAAAGGGCTTTGATCCTACCTTACCCCGAGTAAGTCATATGCCACTCTGTCCCGTAGCATCTCAGCACTACGAGAGTCTTCTCAGTGAGTAAGAGTGGAACAATCTCATACAGGATGTACTGAGTCACAAAAATATTTAAAATTATAAATATGCACACACACATATATATAAATGCATATGTGCATCAAAAATAAAAATTATTTTAAAAGTATTATCTATGTAGGGTTTTTCCCAAAGTTCTACTGCTTAAGGGTGCAGTGGAAATGTAGGCTATCAAGAGCTTGTACGATGCTCAATGTCAAACCATCATGTTGTATGCCTCGATATATGTGACATCGCATAGTTGTCGATTGAAGTGACATGTTGACATGTTGGCGACGTCGCAAACTTTGGTGGGCCTAAAACTTTTTGCCCACCAAGCAACCGGTCAACAGTTCGAGTTTGCTTTGGTAATTTTTCCCAACATAAATTTCATAACACAAATTGTCTAGTTCAAGACTGATTGAAACAAGGTTTTAGATATTTTTACTGATATTACAATTAAAATTTTATGCGTATGTTAGGTTAGATACTAGGGATTGATGAACATTAAAATAACATAGCTAACAAAAAGATTATTAAATATATATTAAATATCGTAATACACAAAACCAATCTTGTTCGAAATAAGAATTAACACAATTAATATCAATAGGGAAGAATTTTGAGAACGAAAACTACAGGGCCAACACCATTGAGCAGCTTGAAGTAGAGTTTGTCTCCTATCGTGAGTTCCTTTCCAATAAGAAACTGCTCAAACCCCTTCGGCGCCAGGGTCTTCAACGTCCTGTTCCTCGGGTAATGCATGTGGTACTCCCGTTTGTTGCACCTGAGCACAACAGGCAACTTGTATGGTGGTAGGAGCTCCACAATTTGGCTAGGGACGTACTGGATTTAAAAAAACAATGTTCAGTTAATTTGAAAGTAAAATATAGAGAAGTATTTATGAAAATATTTTAAAAAATATGTGACAGGGATTACTTACCAGGTTGGGAATGTCCCCGAAGTTCATCTGCATCAAGGTGTGGATGAAATGAGGAACGATGTCGCCAAATGTAGTTCATAGACGTTTGTCATCCGAATTGTTGTTGATCTATTAATGAAAGAAATATTTATAAATTAAATTTCAAAATTGGTAATACAAGCTAGAAAATGTAATTAAAATGTAAAAATTAAAGCGCTCACCACAATGGGAGAGTGGTGCGAACCAACACTTCCAGGCATAATTTCTTAAATTCATATTTTAATGATTCATTACAAATCCATTCCAAGGTAATTAACTAATATATGAATGCGACATGTCTGAGCTATGTTGCATATAGGTAGGTAAAAATTAATTATTAACTGATTCGTGTGCGACGTTATATACTATAAAAACTACGAAAATTATGATTAAGAAAAGTCGCAGACAGATCGGTATAACCGAATGGTTAACCGATAAGTAGGCGACATCATATGCTGGATTAAATGTTATACTATTTATGAGAAAATGATGTTGCACACGGTTCAGTTTAACTAAATAGTTTACCGATAAAAGTGCGATGTCATATGTGAAATGACCTTGAGAAATTATAAACAAGCGACATCACACACTTTTCACTCAAACTAAAAGAGGAACGATTGACAGGCGATGTTGCATTCATGGAATGGAGCAGCTTTAATAGTAGCAAAAAACAGGCAAACAACGAGAACTTAAGCCAAAAATGATTTAGCCATGAACCTAGTCGACATTATAACAACCCATAACCTAATTAATGAACCCTAATCCATAGACACATCCTTACATGAATCAAATAAAACATTAAAACACATTATACATATCAAATTCAATAGTAATTTAAAAAAATGTAAACTAACGACATGTAGAAACCATACCTTTTCAGAGGATGGGCAAGATAACTCTTGGAATTCGGGTGAAAGTTTAATGTTTAAAGTAGATTATGAGGTGGGATCCATATATGTATTCGTTATGAGCCTTGTGTATTCCGCCCCCAATGTGACGTCGCCTACAAGTAGCATGAGCAACCGATAGTAATGCGAGGTCGATTTGATGACTGAATGTGGGCCTAGCCATTTCAGGCCACTTGCTTTTCAAATAGGCCTTTGTCAGAAAACCTATGTTACCGACATCGCATGTATGTTTTACTTTGCAAAATTAGATAGATATACTACCGACGTCGGTCATAAATATATTGGGCCTGAACAATTCAGCCCACTAGCAAATAAACTGGGCCCGATCTGACTAAAACTAACATAAATGTTGCTAAAAATGGTAAAAATTAATTAGAAATCAGTAATTGATGTTGTAAATGTCAATGAAAGTCATTAATGTCTGGTTCAATCTGAATTGATTTCAACAAAATCGGTAAACTTTTATGGTTTTACAATTAAGCCCCTCCTGGATGGTGAGGGAGAAAATATGCAAAATTGGATGGTGTATACCTAGCCCATAAGTGGGAGGCTGCTATCCTTTAGACCCAGCCCAATACTCGACAACCACTAAACCAACAAGGAATGCATAATGATTCAGCCCAATGTCCATGTCAACTACGAACCGATAAAGGCGGAGCCACGATCAACACTTAGCCATAAACCGATATTACAATGATCACGATTGAACCAAGAAGTGACTCATGACTTTAGAACCTATTAAAGTGGGGCCACGAAGATGATCACTTATAAATACAAGATGAGAAACACTGGCTGAGGTAAGTGAAACTAAACTAAGAAATTCTAATCTCAGAAAGAAAGACTGACTTGATCGTTAGAGTGTTTTCCCTGGATTTACTTCCAGGATCTAATTTGTAGGAGGATCCGTTTTTCACGGTGAGCAACTGTTATCTCACTTAGCCGGACTGCCACATCATTGGATATAACCATTGATCTAAATCACATTGTCACAAACATGTTGTTATAACTTGTGCATCAAGGTCACATGGGTATTCATCCCTCGTTCTTATAAGTATTCCATTACAATACCTTGACTATGAGTGTTGTTAATTTGGAAAATAAATCCTACCTCACCAAAATTGGACGAAATAAAGCATTCTAGGTTTATCTTAGAATTTAGAAGATAAGAAAAATCCAACCATCAATTTCACTAAAGTTCAAATACAAGGCCTAGAGTTAATAATATAGTATATGACCCAAGTCTAGTATGCAATGGCTAATCGGAAGATTTTGTGGAAGTCTTAGTGGGACCATACCATT
Organism: Rubia tinctorum; assembly: GCA_032355605.1. Classification (NCBI taxonomy): domain Eukaryota; kingdom Viridiplantae; phylum Streptophyta; class Magnoliopsida; order Gentianales; family Rubiaceae; genus Rubia; species Rubia tinctorum. The sequence goes on along the minus strand of JAULKM010114053.1, from coordinate 9,319 downwards.
TTCCTTATCACTACTGGGAATCATTAATTAGTTGAGTGGGGATATAAAAGGTCATGTGAATGAAGATTGGAATCCAATTTGGGCGTGTCGGTTTACTTTTCAATTTTTTTAAATACGTCCCTCCAATAAAGTGGGAGGAGTCGCAATCTCGTCATACAGTGTATGACAAAAATTTAATTAAAAATAAGCTATGATCCCCAACTTCCTCGAATGCTCACTACACTTCTTCATTCTGCATCTGAACAGAAAATTGCATACTTTCCAACTGAGGAGCGAACTGGGTTAATCGTCCTTCTTTTTTCTTAACATTGTGTTCCAACCCTTACTATAAGTGTTATGAGAACAATAATTTCCACCAAATAGAATCAAATGAAATTTCATTTGCCATGTTCTTTATGTTTGTAATTTCTAAAAGAGTACTAGTACTTGGTCTACAATATATCATAGATGATTACTCTTAGGTATATATACAAGGTTCATTTGAAAAGATCTTCTTGAATTCTATCCAGGGATAAGACCACTATAGCTAATGCCGACGCCGTGTATAATATGTGGGTGACCAAGGTTATTTTCGGGAATATCGTAGTTGAGTTTGGGACTACCGGTGCATTTATTCATTTTTTTTTCACTCAGGTCCCTACGAGGATTTGGGAGAAGTCTAAAGCCAAAATTGGAGATAACAAATAGTTATTTGCACGTACATGAGTATTTTGTTCCTGTTTGGCATAAACAAGTCGTCGGAAGAGCCTGCAATCTTAACATCGAGTTTTTTTTACAACAAATGTCAAAAATTATACTTTAGCCCCATATAGGTGATGTCGCATATTGTTTGCTTATAACGATTCAATGACCGAGACTTAATCGACGTCGGTTAAAATGAAATTTCAAGCAGAAAACAAATTTTTCAACCAAAATTTTGAACAAATTTCCCCCCAAACCCATCTCATTTAAAACATATTCAGCAACAAGAACACACCTCATCTCGTTTCTCACCTCCAACAAATGCACTTCTTCCTACCCCAACTCCACACCTTCCTCTCAATTCCCAACATTTCTACTCTACTAAAAAACCCAATTTACTTACTTCTCCCAACTATCAACAAGTATGCTAGAATGGAGCATGTCCCGGTTCAAATTAATTGAGATAGTTTTCCTTCCATTCAATTTTCATGTAGCACTTTTATGAACATACTTTCTACAATGATTAAATAATTCATTAAGTATGTTGACTATGTTAGATGTTATATAGTGTATATTGATTGTGTTCCCAACATTATGCAATGATTTTAATGCTTATATTAGTGTTGATTGTGGAAAATAATTAAATTTTAGTATGAACACAGGTTGAATGTGCGACGTCGGTCAGTACATCGTTAACTACAAGATACAAACGAATGGTTACCAGAGTCATATTTAACAGGACCTGACTGAAATGTATGAATATACGACGTCGCTTGGCTTTAGGTTACTGCGGCCTCAGTCCTTTCATCAAGCAACACCGCTATACTGCATTCCATGTTTAGATTTACGTTGTACGATCTCGCCTTTATAATTTTTACATCTATTATTACATGTTTATCTGTTGTAATAGGAAAATGAGAGATATAGATTGTACAATTAGTATTTTAATATATTAGTAATGTCAGTTTTTGTAAATACAATGTAATTGCTATCGACGAATGATTGTTGGGTCATCAAACATTAAATAATATAATACTGTACGAGAAACGATGTCTAACCGATTAATCTACGATTTTGCACTAGTTCACAGCCGAAACAACACATAATCGACGTCGCATGAAACGAGGTATGCTGAGCAACGTCGACCATTTAAAACGATGTTGTATTTATCACTGTTCCACGTCAGCGCACGATGCCGCTTTAAATGATCTGCGACGTTGCTTTTCATATGAGCGACATCGACGTGAACTAGGTCACACCTTTTTTAACCTATGCATACCTTCATGCTATAGCTGACGATGCTTTTATGTGGAAATCGACGTCGATTTTTGCGATTTCGTAGATATGATCTACCTTGGTCGAGCAACTTCCATTGACCGAGGTCAGTCACATATCCTACTGATGTCGGTTGGAAACAAAGGTAAAAGTTTTTTACCTCCGTTTTGAACCGAGATTAAAAAAACATACCTTTTACTCTGACTGTATTTACCTCGATTCTTCCCGGACTTAAAACCGAGATAAAAGGTCCTGTAAAATTGAGGTAAAAGGTCTTGTTATTCTTGTGAAGGTAAAGATGGAAGGAGACGAGAAGGTGGAAAAAATTGATAATATTCTCTCCCCTTAGTAACCGTGTCCATTTTTTCTCTTTTCAAATCATCTTTACCTTTTCACCCACTTGATTTACATCCATCACCATAATGTGTTCAACACCAACTTCCAACATGTCCAACTCCGCATGCATTTTTTGTTCTCTTTTTCTCCTTTTATTTTTTATTTTTCTAATTTATGTACATAAAAATAAAATTTAATTTCGATAAGAAAAATAAATACTGCAAATTCGACAAAAACCTAACTGTTTTTGAAAGAGTTCAAAAGCTGCGGAGTCCAAAAGTTTCATGAAAATATCCGCAAATTATTCTGATGTTGGAACATAGTCAACCACTACTTCTTTCTTCTCCACAAGATCTAGAATAAAATGATGTCTTATATCAATGTGTTTCATCCAAGAATCTTGTACATGGTTCTTTGATATATCGATTGAACTTTTTGTATCACCTAATACTGTTCAAGGCCCTTATTTAATTCCATGATCATTTAATATTTGCTTCATCCTTACCAATTGTGCAAAACAACATCCGTCTGCAAGATATTCTGCCTCAAAAGTTGATAAAGAAATAGAATTTCATTTCTTGTTATACCATGAAACCATATTTGACCCAATAAAGAAACATTCACCAGTGGTGCTTTTGTGATCATCAGCATTTCCAACCCAATCAGAATCACTATACCCAATAATATGAGAGTCCTTATTCTTATTATGCCAGACAACATACTCAGAAGTACAACTAACATATTCAATAATTCTTTTAACCGCAATCAAATGAGTTTCCTTAGGATCAGTTTAAAATCTTACACATATTCCTACACTTAAGCATATATTTGGCCAACTTTTTGTAAGATATAATAAGCTTCCAATTATACTCCTGTACAATGTGTGATTAACTCCTGTTTGATTCTCATATTTCACCGATTTGTCTGTCATCCCCATTGGTGTACGGATTGATCAAGAATTACTAAGACCAAAAATCTTCACCAAATTCAAGTCATATTTACATTGGTTTATGAACAAACCATTCTTCTCTTTTTTCACCTGAAGTCCTAGAAAATAAGTGAGCTCCCACCACACTCATCTCAAATTCATCTTGCATCAAATTCACAAAATCCTATACCAAGGATGGTGAAGTAGACCCAAAAAACAATATCACACATCAACATAGATGTAAGAAATCAATATATGTGATGAATCACGAAAAACAAACTAGGTGCGAACTAGCCCCCCCTCAACGATAGCCTTTTTTGAATTAGAAAGGTAGTGAGTCGCTCATACCATGCCCTTGGTGCCTGTTTTAAACCATATTAATACCTTTTTAAGATGAAGCACATGCTGTGGAAAGTAAGCATCCTGGAATCTTTTAGGTTGTTCCACATATATCTCTTCATTAACTACTCCATTCAAAAACACACTTTTGATATCCATATGATATAAAGTGAAATCTAGAGTGCAAGCAATAACAAGTAAAATTCGAATAGATTCTAACCTAGAAACCAGTGCAAAAGCCTCATCAAAATTGACTTCTTCAACCTGAGTGTATCCTGAGTTTCCAGCCTTACCTTGTTTTTGGTAATATTACCATTATCATCGGAATTGTTTTTGAAGATCCACTTTGTTCCGATGACATTTACTCCTTGAGGACGAGGTGTAAGATATTATACATCGTTGTGTTCATATTCCCCAAATTCTTCTTGCATTGTTGCAATCCAATATTTATCAAGAAGCGCTTCTTTGTAATTCTTGAGGTCAGTGTGAGAGAGAAAACATTGTGAACCAACAAGTTCCTTATAGTTTTCTTAGGGAATTGATCACGTTCTTTTTCTTCTTGGTTCGATCTCAACTGATGTTGGAACATGGGAGGGATCTGGAGTGAATAGTGTTCCAACATTGCTGACATCACAAGAGTTATCAGTTTCATCCGTCGGTGTCACTTCATCTGATGTTCCAACATCATTTGGCACCTGGAGAGAAGGATCATCCGATGTGGGAGCATGGTTGGAATCTTTTTCTTTCATATTCGGCCATATTCTTCTTGAGTTCATCAGAATCATTCACCACTACATTGATAGATTCCATAACATCAGTATGAATATTGTACACTCTATATGCCCTGGTATTGACTGAATATCCATGGAATATGCCAACATCATTGTGATTTTCAAAATTTTTAAATCTCTGAGAATGTAGCACTCGCTTCCGAACACATGAAAATAAAAAACATTTGGCTTCATGCCCTTCCAAATTTTGGCACGATGTCTTGCTGGTGAATGGTTGGAGATCTACCCATTTTATAGTGTAGCATGAAATATTGATAGATTTAGCCCACCATTGCTTGGCAATTCCTATCTCTGTTAGCATAACTCGAGCCATCTCTTGCAAAGTCATGTTCTTCCGCTCCATCATGCCATTTTGTTGTGGAGTAATAGATGCGGAAAATTCTTGCTGAATGCCTTGATCATCTCAAAACTTATTTAACTATGAATTTTCAAATTTTCTTCCTTAATCACTACGAATTCGAATGATCTTCCCAACTGGTTTCCTTTCTTTGTTTGAAGTTTGATAACTAAGCTTCCAAAAAAATCTAGAGTGTTCGACTTTTCTTTGGGGAATGTCACCCACGTATATCAGGAGAAGTCATCAACCGCAAATAAAAGTGTATTTATTGCCTCCCTCGCTAGGTTTATTCACGGGACCATTAAATCCATATGTAGAGGTTCAAGTGTTTAGAGGCGGTAGTCTCTTGAGCGGAAAAGTGAGGTACCTGATCTAATTTCCTTACTCGCATATACCACATACGATCTCCTTTTTATTTATGAGAGTGGGAATGCCTCATAATTTCTTCATCCTTGTGACCTTTAGAAGTGTCTTTTAGCTGATGTGACGGATTTTTTGGTGCCATATATTCCTTTCATCTTGTGTTGTACTTAGGCAGTTCACCTCTTGTTCAAATAGATAGCAGTTGTATGATGACCCCATGCTTCACGATACACTTATCTTTATGAAATCCAGTCATATTGACATCACACAACTGTCTAATACTCAACAGATTGGCTTTCAGATCTTCCTCCAACAGAACACTATTAATTGTTGGAAATCCCTTTATTGATAGCTCACTTTTTCCAATTACACTACTTTTCTTTCCTTCGCCAAAGGTAACAAATACACCATCATAGTGTTTAATCTTCTTTAGGTACTCTTGAGATCCAGTCATGTACCGAGAACATCCATTATTAAAGTGCCACGAATTCCTAGAGTGTGCAATTAGAGAAGTTTGAGCAACAAGGCACAAATTAGGTTTTAGGGATCCATACCTTCCTGACCATCTTTGACCGTTGGACATGATCTATGTTGGAATATGCTAAGAGTTGACATCCATTCATATCTCTGAGAATTTTAAAGCAATGATCCTCTTTATGACCTTGATAGGTACAATGACCACATATTAAAGCTTTTAGTTGATGTGTTTTAATCACTTTTCTTTCCAGCACTTGAACCTTTGTTTTTAATACCCCAGTGGTGATAGATGGTTTTCCATAGTCTATCCCTTGCTGATTTTCAGAACTCTGACCCATGGTGAGAATGCCATTTAATTTTGATTTTCCAGAATTCAATCTTTTAACAGCCATCTCAGCAACTTCATCCCTTTTTGTCATTGAATTCAGGTTTGATTCCAACAACTCATTTTTCCCTCCTGAGTCGTTCCACTAGGGATGCCATATCTCTTCCTTCTCCGGATAAAAGTTTTTTCTCCCCCTTTAAGATTTTTTTATCATCAATAAATTTTAGCCACATCTCATACATTTTTTCATTTGTAGAAAAGACATCTTCATCTCTCACAATCATGTCTTCGTCATCGCTTGAGGAATTTTCTTCACATAACTTCTCTGTGTTGGAACAATGGATTTTAGATACCCGAGCCATGTTAGAACTTTGATTCACTTCTTCTTGTTCGATGTTGGAACCTCCAGTAATGTTTTATGAATCTCAATGGAGTTTTTCTCTGAAAGCCCCATAATTACTGGTCAGCTCCTTTTCATCATTGGCCTCTTCTTCATCTTTACTCCATGAGGTAATCTATTATTTTCCTTACTTCTTTAGAGTGTTGGCACATTCAGCCCGGAGTGTGTCCATACCCTTCACATTCTCTGTATTGAGTCTTTACTGATTGCCTTACCTTGCCATTTTGATTTCATGAGAATTGGTGAGTGGTTTGTTCCATTCATGATCCACAGTTATTTCCAGATTCATGAAACCGTGTTGTTTTCCCATTAAACCCTTCCTGAGAACTTTTATTTACGACTTCCTTTAGCATCCTAGAGAAATTCTTTGTGATAAGAGTATGTACCTCATTTACATCATTGTTAGCCTCTTCATTAGTTGACGTTGAAGTTTTGAAAGCCATCTCCCTTTTTATCCTCTTTGTTGGATGTTCCAACTTCATCTCATATGTTTGTAGTGATCTTATCAGCTTATCCACAGTCATGATGGCCATATCCCCTGGTTTTTCTATTGCAGCTTCATTAATGGCAAACTTTTAGGGAAGTGATCTTTGTGTCACCAATTCCAACTCTTAATAATATTTTCCCAATTGATGCACCATAGTGGTGATGTCTCTGAGTTTCCCATTGAACATGACAATAATCTTGTCTTCTTCCATTTTTAGCTCTTCAAATTGTGTGGCCAGCATTTGTAGCTTTGATTCATGTACACGGTTTGTTCCCTCATGCACTGTTTGCAGAATATCCCATGATTTTTTTGAGTGATGACATGTTGATATGAGTTTGAACTGATTTTCATCTATACTAGCAAGGATGACATTTAGTGCTCTGAAATTCGACAATCTAGTCTTATGTTGCTCATTTGTCCACGACTCTTTAGGCTTAACTCTTGGTTCTTTTGAACTAGATTCTCCTCCTTAAGAACTTCCAGTAACTGGAGCTTCCATTTTGTTTCCATATAGCGTCAGGCCAATTCATCCAAAGAATTTATAAACACTCACATTAAATTTCCAGTAGTTGTAATTTGTTCCCTCAATAGTAGTGATCGAGACACATAAACTCCTTCTTTGGTCACATTGGTAAAACTGAATCACACTTTCCTTGTCAAGACCAAGGTGAAACAAGTGACATAGCTCTGATACCAATTGAAATTCTGGTTTTACCAAATATCTAGTTTAATCCAATTAAACCAAGTACGTTAAAAGACAAAAGTTAACACACGATACTTGGTTACGGAGTTTGGTGAAATTATCCACATCTGCTTGTCCTAGCCAGTTCAAAATAAATCCACCAATCAGAAAGACACATTACAAAGTACACCATACAATAGATTTATATTTTCTAATTACAACGTATAGATTTCACAAGCACCCCTTGCTACGGATCCACATTGACCAGACTCCCTCTAACCATGAAACTCGTCGATGTTGGATCTCCTCCTCCCAAGGAATTAAGGCATATGATTATGAAGTTGACCAATAGTTTAAGATCATGTTAGAATACAAACTGAAGGCTCTTGAATACTTCTCGAAATATATGAAAACCTGGATGCAAATTTCTCTCTTAAATTTGTAAGTAGATTAGTCGAATTGTCTTCTATTTAAAGCCAATCAAGCGCATCAATGTTCTGTGCAAAACAATTCCTTTTCCATCTCTGATTCTGATTACGATCAAATCTCATGGAAATGAGAATTACCAAATCCAATCCCTTGAAGTATGGAATAAAAATATGTCCAATCCAATCAAAGTGAATCTCATATAGAAAAGGATATTATCAAATCAATTACAAATTTCTTAAATCCAATCCTATGACATAAATATAGGAATTGATATATTTTTCAATCTCAAACATTGAATGGAATATTTCTTCCAATTGGTTTCCTTTTGTCAAAATTTCTTTTTGATGTTTCAACATATACTTTCCATATTTGCATAATTTCCACAATTGTCAATTAAAAAAATACGTATTTTACATAATCTGAATCCATTGTTACAAGGGAGCTTACCATAATTTGTCTTATTCAATAATGAAGAGAACTCATATTTTAATTACAAGATTGGTCACCTTTTCAAACATTATTACTACAAATCGTCGTAGCCACAATATCAAAGTGGAACGAGGTGATTCAATACGACGTTGAGCAATGAAAAGGCTCCAAGCATTGCTCCAGTCGCAGGGACAAACTGTTTAGCCACAGGAGCCGCTGCTTGGAATAAAAGGCATCATCGATTCCAAGAGTTTTGGGGGAACATGAGCTCTCTGAGAGAAGGCCAACATCCATAGGGTGCAATATTGGTCACATATAGCACAATACCCTAGTGTTGCAAAAGCGCTACCTGTTCTAGAGTTGGTTCTAGAACAATTCGGAGAAGATATCAAAATGAATTCGATGCTAGCGATTAAAATCCCTACTATGAAGTCTCACAATGGAACCCATGTGATAGAATGTAAAACCCACAAATAATTGTGGTTGTGTGTATTCACATATATAGTGAGTACAAGGGGTATACAAGACAAAATCATATATGGAAAAGGATATATACAAAACCAATCATAAAGGATATTCCTTTCTTAAGCTGATTCTAATTCATTTAATATTCTATTATCCCCCCTCAAGCGAAGCGTGGGACTTGTCACAATGCAAATCTTGGATTGGAAGAACTCAAATTGAGGACGAGGTAAACCCTTTGTAAAGATATCAGCAAGCTGTTGATCCAATAGGAACATAAGCAATCTAGAACTTACCAGAAGACACTATCTCACGCACAAAATGATAATCAATATCAATGTACTTGACTCTCTTATGCGAAACAGGATTCTGAGCAAGAAAGAGAGCACTATTATTATCACACAGTAAAACAGCTGGGGCACGTGAAGTGATGCGCAAATCCCGAAGTAAATTAATCAACCAACCTAGTTCCGCAGCAGTGTCAGCCATAGCCCGGTATTCTGATTTTGAACTGGAACGCGAGACCGTATGTTGCTTCTTAGCACTCCATAAAACCAGGTTGCCACCAAGAACAATGG
>JAULKM010114047.1:0-22317 GCA_032355605.1 Rubia tinctorum | reverse complement strand
AATATCCCTTTATAGACGTACCCTGCGGGCTAGACGTTTGTAGAGAAATCTTGTAAGTGTACCCTGCGGGCTAGACGCTTATAAGTCGAGTTGAGTGTACCCTGCGGGCTAGACGCTGCGGTTCGTGCATTTATTTGAGTTGGGCGAGATTCTCAAATAATTAAAGATCCAATTTTCCGCAATTCAGAATTTTCGCAAGGAGATTCATATCATTCTCCGTGTGCGGTGTTCATATTTATTTATTCCAGACAGCCGGAACCAAAGAGAGTGCAGTGCAGCCTTCTCTCTTGGGCACGGGATCTGGTGTTCAGAGATCAGGGTTACACTTAGATTAGATGTTTGACTTTGATCTGACGATGAACCACACACGGTCAGGCAGCATGCATAACATAGACTGTTACGAGGAAATTTTGTTTCATCGAACTCCACATGCCTCGTAATCGTAGAGATGTGTAACAAGTTTCAACACTTGTCATCTTAGCAGAAACGAATGACTTTAGATTGATGATAATTTAAGATTTTTGAGCCATGTGTGAAGCCAGCAACGGCATTATTGTTTTTCTTAAAAAAAGCAATTCAAATGTTTTAATCAAAGTATTTCTGTCTCAATCATAATCTCCCCGACCTCAAAAATGCAGATTTCCATTTCCCAAGTCGGCAGAGTGGTAATTGAAAAAGTAATTTAACGCTTTTTTGTTCTCCCTCCGATTTTTTTAATATTGGAATCATTTCTTGTTTTGCTTGGTCTTTTAATATTGACATTTTTCTTTTTTGATAAAATTAATTAATTTTATTTACTCAATTTACTTTTTACTCTCCCTATACAATCTTCCACATTCATTTACTTATTTAAAAAAAAATGTTCCAATTGATTGGTGCAAATTATTCTAAATAAGAGGAAGTATGTGATTATATAGTTCCAAAGGCAATTCTTAATGTGTAGTTTGACAGAAGGTCGGACTCGGAGAGTGTTCTCCATTCAACATTGAAGAATAGTACTATCATTGTCGAACAGTAAATGTCCACGTTGTTTTTATGACTACAGTAGTTTTCTTTTTTGAGAAAGTGTCAGGATGCATGGTTTGTCCATAACTTTATGGGCAGAGACTATTTTTTCAAAATGTTTTTTTGTTATTAATGAAAATTTAATTTTTTTATTACATGGAAGGCCTAATTCCCATTTCTTCTACAATTTCTGTTCTTTCTCTCTATAACGATTTCTCTCTTCTCTCTCTGAAGGTTTCTCTCTTCGCTTTGCGTTGTTCTCAACCTCTTCTCCTCCTCTTCTTCGTTTCTCCGTCGCCGCTCGTTTCTACACCACTTCTCTGCGCTTCTCCATCTCTCATTTTCGTTTCTTCGCCTCTTGTCTACGATTCTCCATCCGCTTGTTTCTCCGGTTCTTTTCCTGCATCGCCGCCGATTTTTATCTTCGTCGTTTGTTGCATCGTTTTCCAGAAGGGTTGTGTCGTATGTTCAAGATTTTTTTTCGATTGTATTATTGCTCAATTTTTGTTCTATTGTTCAGATTTGGTATGTTCTTTGTTTTGTTGAGCGTTAGACATCGTTTTTATGTATTTTGAGTTTATTTTGAATTGTCCTCTTGTCATTACAAAAAACTTGTTGACTGTTTGTATTGAATTACAAGCTGCATTCATTTACTTATATGTTGCAACTGTTATTATCCAACGTGTACTCGTTAGTTGTACTGTGAATGACATTTTTTCTCTTTTTTTTGCTGATTGTTCGTTTTGAATTCTGAGCTGCATCTGTTTACTTATATGTTGCACTTATTACAATTCAATGTGTACTTACTTGTTGTACAATGTATGCCCTTTTGTTTTCGTTTGTTAATTGTACGTTTTGAATACCGAGTTGTATATTTTAACTTAAATGTTACATCTGTTAGTATCCAGTGTGTACTTTTAGCTGTGTTGTGTATGATTTTCTAAATTTTTTTATTGTTAGTTGTTCATTTTGAATTAATAACTGCATATGTTTACTTATATGTTAATATCCAATAGGTACTTGTTAGTTTGATTGTGTTTGACTTTTATTTTCATTGCTGATTATTGTTCATTTTGAATTATAAATTGTATATGTTTGCTTATATACTGCAACTGTTAATATCCAATGTGTATGTCATTTTGCAGGAGTTGGATCTAAACTTGAAGTGGTTATATCATTTAAAAAATCAGACAATATTGAAGGGTCTTGTCCCGACACAGGGAGGATTCAGATGAAAATGACACAGAACTTGAAGATTCAAAGATAATCCCCTTTTGAAGATCAATAATTATTTCATTGTATTAGAAACTGTTAGTTAATCTAGATAGGAATACTGTTGTAATTGTTAGTTCCCTAATGGAAGAATTCTGTCACGAGCACTTTATCTTCCATTTTGTTTAGATGTTGAGAACCCCACTCGTGTTTGAAACTGATAAAATTTGCATGGTTTTTATACAAAACATGCAATGCTTTACATGTGTTTCTTTCACACCGGCAAGACTTTGTGACCTCTCTTTGATTTAAATCAGGGAAATATGCTCATGTTTTTTTAAACAAATTCATGTTTTAATGCAATCAGTATATATTGTAAGGTATTAAATGCAGTACATATAAAAATTTGAAAAACTATAAAATTATGTAACATCTGTTATGTATACTATAAGAAATACTTGTTGTGGCTAACATATACATGTTTTAACAAAACAGAAATGATTCATAGCGTAACTTAAGCACTAGCTTATGACAAATTTTTGCTATTCATATGAGGAGTTGACAATTTAAAATCAGATGCGTGTTTTTAGTTAAACAATACATGTTGTAAAGTAATTAATGTAGAGTTAATATGACAATTTTAAATTGTCAAATTCTAGTCTCCTCTGTTCTGTGTAAAGTAAAATATATACTAGTTGTAGGCTAACATGTGCATGTTTTAACAAAATACAAACTATTCATAACTTAACTTATACATTACCATATGGAAAATTTTCTTAATCAAATTCAGAGCTTTTAAAATAGGTGCATGTTTTAATACAAACGATACGTATTATAAGGCAATTGGTGCATAGTATTTACAAAAAAATTCAGCAACATTAGTTCATTTTTCAAATATTTGCCACATGTTCTAACATGTTCATAGCAGTGAAATTCATACATTCAGAACTTTCAACAACAATATCATTCACATCAAACACATTCCAATAACATAAACTCAATCGGATGTGAAGAATTACAATAAAATTGAAATCCAATTTTAATAAAATTGAAATCAAGTTATTTCAATCAAATTTGGAACTCGCCCTCCCTTGTTCTCTACACGTGGGCAGAATTTTGGGTCTTCCAAGAGTTCTCGCTGTCGGGTGTCAGAGATTTGGACCTCGCTGAAGTGGTGGCATAGAAAATTGAGTTGAGATCATCGATAGAATGGTGAGAGGGTCTGCTGGTGCGACTGAGCTCGCCGGTGGTGGCACAACTCCTATGCGTCTTGCCTCGCCGGAGTGACGCTGATGGTGAGGTGGCTTCGCAAGGCGCGACTGAGCTTACAGAAGTGAGGAAGTTCAGTGGCAAAGGTAAAGCTACACCAGTTGAGATTCAACACACAACCCTTCATCAGAAAAGAATGGAACAATCAGAGATGAAAGGATTTCATCACTTGTGTGATGTTTGGAAAGAAATTAGATTATGAGACTTTGTTCCCCCAGATTTTGAGAAAGAAACCCCCCATAACCTTGAACGACGGATTACATCCCAAGACTCTGCACAACATCTTAGAATTCCATTGTTTTCCACTCTCAACTACCTCCTCAATTGTGATCTCCCCCATTAAAGTACCTGCGATTTCCATCGGATTGTAAAAATGAACACATGTATGCTCTGTTTCAAACAATGAGCTCCAATTTTCACTTTGATACTCTGCATTCCAATTTTCTCCCTTCTTTATCCATTTTCATGGGTGTTATTATATAAGAGTTTGGGATCTTGATTATCTTCACAAGTTCCCCAGTTGGAGTGCATTCAAGTTCACCATCAGATTCTTCCTTCACCAACTTTGCTTTTCTTTCACTCATATCTCCTTTCAAAACTTCTTTCAATCTCCCATCCTTTCCCATATTTACATCCTTCAGTAGGTCAATTTCTTTCCGTTGCAACTTCCATTTATTTCGATTACTTGGTGTCCCCATATCGAGTGGCAAACTCCGGCAATTTACTTGACTGAGCTAATGGAAGAAACAAATGTACACATAGTAAACGTGTAAAGTGCCCCTACAAGGAGAGAGAACATTGCATGATAATATTACTACTTTTATACTATATGAAATTTATAATTAAACATGGTTTGAGAAAGTTGATTGAAAATGTGTCAATTCAAAGTTAGATAGGTGTCAATTTTCTTTTCCATAGCTATCCTTTAATAAATGTGTGGTCGGAGTAAGAAAAATTTAACTATTATATGTAAAAATAATTTGATTTAGCATATTGTATCTAGAATTATAAAAGAGTTGTGACCAAACCTATATTTAATAAAGAGAGAAAAAAAACAAATGTGAATTTAAATTAAATTATTTTAACAAACTAGAATGTAGTAAAAAAAGGATGCCATATGTCCGGTGGAAGATTTCTTTGGGAAAGGAGATTGTACAGAGAGGTGAACAGTACACTTGTAACTTTCATTCTCAAACATTAGGCTGCAAGGAAGGTGAATGAATTGAAACCAATATCATGCTGCTTGACTATGTATAAAATTGTGTCTAAGATACTAACCTCCATACTGAGTGTTGTAATTATAGAGATAGTTCATGAGAGTCAAGCCGCTTTTATCCCTGGTAGGAATATACACGACCACACCATGCTTGCTTGTGAGCTGATAAGGGGCTACAACATAAAAAGTGGTGGTGCAATATGTTTGGTTCCGATGGATTTGAAAAAAGTATATGACATAGTTGAATGGTCAGCTCTGGGAAACATTATGAAGGAATTTGGAATGTCATGTCAGTTTATAAGATGGATAACGGAATGTGTATCATCAGTGCCTTATAAATATGTAATTAATGACAATGTTACAAAGTTCATCAAGGCAAAGAAAAAGTTTAAAACAAGGGGATCCCCTGTCACCCCTAGTATTTTTGATAGTCATGGAGTATATGCATAGATGCCTAAGGAGTTTAGATGGAAATCATGATTTTCAGTACCATTCCAGATGTAATAAATTAAAGCTGGTGAATTTAACTTTTGCTGATGATTTGTTGTTGCTGTCAAAGGGTGATGGAAAGTAAGTGTTCTAATGGTGGCTTTTCAGAAATTTACCAAATCAACATGGTTAAAGGTAAACCAATCTAAATGCATAGTGTATTTTGGGGGATGTGATGAAGGGCGAAAAAACGAGATACCAAGGCTGATAGGGTTTGAAGAAGGTGAACTCCCTTTGAAGTACCTAGGTGTACCACTGGCTAGTAGAAATCTTACTGTGATAATGTGTTTGCCATTAATTGAAAAAATGACAGACAAATTGAAGCATTGGAGTGAAAGGCTGCTTAGTTATGCAGGAAGGCTTCAATTGATAAGGAATGTGTTTTTTTCCATTGCGAACTATTGGATGCAAAGCTTCCCTATGCCAAAAACATTTCAAATGCATATTGAAGCCATATCTAGGTCGTTCTTGTGGAGTGGATGTGAGGAGATTATAAGAAAGTCTCAGGTGGCATGGGAGAAATATGTTCATCGAAGAAGGAGGGTGAGCTGAATATCATATCCTTGGTTGAATGGAATGAAGAAAATATGTTTAAAATGTTATGGAATTTGTGCAAAAAAATTGACATTTTATGGATTAAATGGATTTTCTCTTATTACATAAAAGAGGGGGATATCATGGATGTAAGGTTTCCCAGTTCTTGTTCCTGGCTGCTGAAAAATCTGGGCAAATGCTTATCAACCAGCGACAACATCACATGTTTCACCAGTGACTACATCACTCATTTCTCTGCCAGCTTCTCTCGGCGTGCAAGATTTTTTTGGCTCCTTCTGCTTTGCTGTGACATTCGATGACTACTAGATCCCTTACAAGTTAATTGAAACTTTGTGATTTCTCTAATTATGATGTTAATGCTCTTCTTTCAATTTGTTATCTTAGATTGAGTCCCGTGGTTATCGTTATGCTCATAAGGATCCTAATTGGGTGCATTCTATGGATTTTATAATGACGACTCTTCGACCATTATCATATGTTAGATTTGGTTCCTTGAACATTTTGTGTCAACATTGTTGGCTCCAAATGGGTGGATATCTCAAAATGGTTCCATGGATATCAACAAGGTAGACTTGGTCGCTCGGGGTTTTTCCTAGCTTTCGAGTTTTGACTATGATTATACATTCAAATTGATTGTGAAGACCTTCCCCTTTTGAACTGACATTTTCCTTTCTACCATGCGTTTTTTGAGCTCTTCATTAGTTAGATATTAAGAATTCCTTTCTAAATGGCGTTCTTGACACTTATGTGTTTATTGAGCAACCATCTGGCTATCGAGATCCTCTTCATTCTGATGAAATTTGTTGTCTTCGAAAAGCTATCTAAGCTCTCAAACAAGCTCCCCGAGCTTGGTTTAAGCTGCTCAGTTATTTCCTCATGTGCCTTGGTTTTGTTTACAATTATGCAAATACTTCTTTCTTTTGCTCGTGGATATTCACTTCTTCATATGCTGGTTAACAATATTTTCTTGTCTTGGAGGTGCACTCCAATATTTTCTTGTCTTGGAGGTTTCGTCCACCCCGCTGGTCTCTTTTTTGTGCCATGGCCGTCTCCGACATTTTGGGGGTCCTGTGTTAAATACAAAAATGAAACTTTTAAGTGAAATCATTAAAAAAATATTATTAATTACTATATTATAATTTCTAAACAAGATATAGAGATTAGATAAAATTAATAACTTTCTTCATTATTGCCCATAAAAGAGAGTATTTTTAGGAGAGGTAATTTTAAAAAAATTAATTAAAAATTAAGTCAAAAAGAGAGAAATGAAGGTTTGATATGTTAAAAGTTAAAGGCTCAAGGAAATCATAAAATAAAGAAATTATGATGTGGGAAGAATACCATTTATTTTTAAAATGTAAAATTAACAGTAATAAAATTTAAATTGGGGCCCCAAATTGTTCTTGGGATCCACTTGGACATCCTAAGAGTTGGCCCTGTTTGGGCCAGTCAAAGTATGCTCATGATATTATACAAAATCTTGGTATGATTGACGTCATTCCCGTTTCTACTCTATTTTTGACTTGCTCCCAGTTACTTAGCTCTTCCAATGCTCTCTTTTTATTTTTTTAATCTCACATTTTATCGTTTCCTCGTTGTGCTCTTTAGTACTAGACGATTACTCAACTCGAATTATTTTATGCGGTGAATGTGATATGTCAGTTCACCGGGCTCTAACTGATGATTAATTTTAGGTTGTTACTGGCATTTTGTGTTGTGTTTGAGGCACAACACATTTAAGTTTTACGTCTCGCTCTTCTCTGAGTGCTCTTTCTGTTCTTGATTATTCTGATGATAAATGGATATCTTATTTGGAGAATCATTGTTTGACCTATATTTATGTCATTTTTTCTTAGTGACAACCTTGTTTCTTGATGTGCCAAGAAATGGTGAATGTGTCTCGCTTCAACTCTAAATATGAGTATCGTACCATGGTTGCACTGAAGTTAAGTTAGCATGATTGATGAATACTCTTTTGGAGTATTTGAGTGTCGTCTTCTGTGTCTCTTGTGTTGTTTGATAATAGCAGCACTCTATTTCTTTCTTAAAATTTGGGGTTGCACAAGAGATTCAAGCACATTGATATTGATTATCACTTTGTTTGTGAAATGATGACTTTTGGCAAGTTCAATATTTTTCATGTCTTCTAACCTTCCAATGACGGTTTTTTTTTACCAAATAAGGTTTAACTCGACAACAGTTTCATTTTCTTCAATACAAACTTTGTGTTACCGGTAATCTAACACTTCACTCGACGGTAGTGATAGAATATATATGATAAATAATATTACAGGGTTATTAGGTAAAACTTTTTGAAGTGTTGTATATTTACTATTGATAGAAAGAAAAACTCACAAATAATTGTGGATGTATGTATTCATATATATAGTGAGTACAAATGGTATACAAAGTAGAAGAAAATATGGAACAGGATACAAACATAGCTAATCAGAAATGGTATTCCTTTCTTATCCTAATTCTAAATCAATTATATCTCTATTACCCCCCCCCCCCTCAAGCGAAACATGAGACTGGTCGCAACGCAAAGCTTGAAACGTAAGAAATAAAACTGAGGACGAGGTAAGCCCTCTGTAAAGATGTCAGCAAGATGCAAGTCTGTAGAAACATGAACAACCTTAAGCTTGCCAGAAGACACCATCTCACGCACAAAATGAAAATCAATATCAATGTGTTTGGCTCTCTTTTTTGAAACAAGATTTTGATCCAGAAAGAGAGCACTATTAGTATCACACAGCAAAACAGGAGGTACACGAGTCAGCGCATGTAAATCCCAAAGAATATTCATTAACCAAACTAATTCCGCAGCAGTGTTGACCATAACATGATATTGTGATTATGAACTAGAACGAGAGACCAGAGGTTTCTTATTAGCACTTCAAAATACCATGTTAAGGAAAATAGCATAATCGTATGCAGACCTACGAGTCTCAATACAACGAGCCCAACTGCATTATAACAACTCAGAAATGGTAAAGCAGACGAATTTGCGTGAAACTAAAGACCATGGTGAAGAGTACCATATACATAGCACAAAATTCGAGTAACAACTTGGAAATGATCATCAGTATGATCCTGCATAAACTGACTGATCGTATTCCCAACGTAAGACAAGTCGAGACATGTAAATGATAGATATTAAAGTGCGCAAACTAGAGACCGATAAAGTGTGGAATTTCTGAACGGTTTATTGGAAGAGCTAACAAGTTGCAAAAAATCTACAAATTGAATGGCAATAGGTGAGGAATCTTGCATCCCTGCACAATGAAACAACCTTGGCATATCCGACTTGACCAAGGAATAAGCCACCTGAAGCAACAACAACCTCCAAACCCAAGAAATACTACAGAATTCCAAGATCCGTAATTTTAAATTCCTTATGAACCCGATCAATAAACTTAAGAGTAATAAGACTGTCATTCCCGGTAATAATAATGATATCGTCATAAACCAACAATTAAAGAAGGGAGGCACCCTGAGAGAACATAAATAAGGATTTATCTGAAGAGCTGCATACAAAATTTTGGTCAATAAAAAATGAGCTAAAAAGTTGAAACCAAGCACGGGGAGCCTGCTTCAAACCATAAATGGCCTTCTGTGTATGACAAACATAATCTGGATGAATGGGGTCTTTGAATCCAGCTGGCTGATCCATATAAACAGGTGAGTCAAGGACACCGTTCAAAACTGCATTTTTGACATCCAATTGACGTAATGGCAAGCTACGAAGAATAACTAAAGATAAAATTGTATGAACAATAGAAGCCTTCACACATGATTGAAAGTATAATCATAATCAAAACCCAGAAGTTGTGAAAAACCTTGTGCAACCAATCTCTCTTTATACTTATCAAGCGAGCCATCAACTGTGTACTTCAGACGGTACACCCATTTAGATCCAACAACATTAGCATGAGAAGGACGAGGAACAAAATCTCACGTCTACTGAGTGCGAAGGGCCTCCAATTCAGAATCCATGGCTACAACCCATTTTGAATCCTTAACAGGTGAGCGATGACACCGGGGCTCAGTTTTAGCAAACAAAGCACTCAATAAATAAAAAAATATCATAGTCGAAAAAATCTGTATACCTGAGGGAGCTAGTGCGAGAGCGAGTGGCCATCGGGTGGAAAAAAGAAGCCTTAGGCACCGGATCTGATGCTGATCCAAATGTTGATGAAAATAAGGCCGCTGACGGCCACGCTAGAGAGCCATTGATCGGAGATGCTGGCAGCTCCGATGGATACGCACCGACTGGAGAAATGGGCAGCCTCAGAAGAGAAGCCACAGCTAGAGCTGACATCACTGAAAGTGCGTGGGCATCAGTGACATCACTGGCAACCATGGTCAGTATGTATGGAGGCTTATGCAGTCGCAAACTGATCGCCGGAGTAACGAATGGTGGTCAGGTACAATTATCAGGTATAACTTGAGTTCCCGGTAGAGATTGTAAATCAAAATCATCTAAAATAGTGGGCAATTCAGTTGATGAATATGGCTCAAACACCTCCGAAAGCACGGGCAAAGGTTCCAAAAAAGTAAAGACATCAAGTAAAAGTGGATCAGTACCAGAACCAGTGCAGGTCAACAGAAAAAGTTGCTCATAAAAAATTATGACGAGTGATGTACTCCTTCTATGTAGGAGGATCAAAACAACGATAACCTTTGTACTGCGAACTGTAACCCAAAAAGATGCATGATATACTCCGAGGTGCCAGCTTATGTGTAGCATAAGGGCGTAGATACAGAAAAACTCAACAGCCAAATTGATAAAAATTGGAGTAATCAGGAGTTGTACCAAAAATAACAAAAAGCGAAGACTGACAGATAGAACCAGCGTTGGCACCCTATTGATGATGTAGGTTGTTGTAGAGAAAGTATCTTACCAAAATGAATAATGAAGGCCAAAATGAAAGAGCATCGGCAGTCCTATCTCAGTGCTATGACAAGGCTTCCGTTCAGCATAACCATTTTGCTCTGGAGTGTAAGGACATGAAAGCTGATGATGAATACCCTTAGACGCAAAATGTGATCGTATGCGATGATATAGAAACTCTGTTGCGCCATCACTCTAAAACACTTTAATGGTGGTAGAAAATTGATTCTCAATAAGAGCCTTAAGCATATAAGCCTCTACAAAATCAAATTTTCATCGCAGAAATATAACCAAGCAAACCGAGAAAAATCATCAACGAAAATGACAAAATATGAATACCCGATGCGAGAGACAGCATGTACGAGTCCCCAAAGATTACAACGAACTAAATCAAGTATGTATGGTGCACGTTTTAAATTATCCATTAAAGGAAAGACGTTTGCCTCTAGCCATCTCACAAGAAGAACACAAATGAGCCTCAGGTAGCAAACTAGTAACAGATAAAAAACAGTTCTACTCAAAGATGAAGCAGTATAAAAGGGAACATGTCCTAACCGACTACGCCATAGCTTAAATGAATCTTTGGATTTATTTGCATTAACAAAGGAAACTAAAGTAGCATCACCATAGTCTAAAATGTAGGGACCCCTCTCATTGTGTCCTCGGCCCAGAATCTACTTAGTAACCTTGTAAATGATAGTAAAAGAATTATCATTAAAACAAACAACATCATTCAGATCCCAGGTTAACTTGATGATAGATAATAAATTCTTGGTAATATATGTAACAACCAAGACGTTAGATAAAATAAGAAAATAAAAAATTGGAGAATTGTCAGTATGAGAAATATTCAAAGAAGAATCATTGCCAAAATAAACACGACGATTATCATTATAAGGGGCAACACTATCCAAATTTGAGGATGTAGCAGTAATATGATTGGTAGCTCCAGAATCCATGTACAAATCAGAAACATCATGATATTGCTGGGGATGCTGTGGCAGAGATGTATCTGCGGAATTTGCAATGTTATCGCGAGATACATGAGAAAGCTTCCAACAAAACTCAGCAAGATGACTGGGACGGTAACACCACTAGCACTATAAGTGCCACGACCACGACTATCCTGTGCTGCCGAGCCGTCGCTTCCTGGAGCTGGAGAGTCGCCGCCATCTCCTCTTCCACGGTCGCGCCCATGACCATCTCTGCCACGCCAGTTGCCGCGACCTCCTCTGGTGCAAGCTGGCTGTCTGAAAGATTGCTGGGAAGCAGTGAAAGCTGCAAAAACTGGTCTGGATGTTGGAATCGAATGAGTTTTGTGAGAAAACTCAAGACCCTCAGCCTTAGCAACAACAGTAAACAACTCCGGTGGAGGGTCAATAATCATGTGGAGGGTCAATAATTATTTGAGCAAATGCAAACTCAGAGAAAGATGAATTCATGCCACTATAAAATAAAAGAATAATATCATCATTCGAAAGAGTGTCACCTATATCATGCAATTCATCAAGACAATGCTTAAAAAGAGTATAATAATCCTAAACATATTGATCATATTAATGAATACCATATAGGAAATCACGAACATAAAGACGGCGAGCACGAGAATTATTCTGATATTTAGTAGCTAAAGGCTCCCATACCTGAGTGGAAGTCATTATACCATTGGCAACTAACATAGAAACCAGAGAGAGGGATGAAAAGAGCAATGCATGAACTTGTTGATCTATCTGAATCCTAGCATTGTAAGCATCCAAAGTCATGGTCTTGAAAGAATATTCAGCTCCGTCGAAATTTTTTTTCCAGCAAACCCCTTGTCAGCAGAAACAGTTGGTGGATCTGGACACCTTAGATCCATCAACAAAACCAAGCAGGACATAGAACGAAAAATAGAAGTAACTTGAGTGCGCTAGTGTGAATAGTTAGAACCACCAAACATGATGGTGATGCATCTGATGAACGCGGGAAGTGGAAAAAAATGCCATCGGGAACAAACATGAACAAATATAAACACGAAAGAAAAATCAAATTGCACCAACCACAAAGCAACCTTTTGATTGGCAGTGAACGATTGACTTTGCGTTCCTGCATGGAGAAGACAGTAGCAGCGAAAACAGATCTTCAATAGCGGTGCGTGAGTCGCGCGTGAATCGGCGGTGAGCGGTGCGTGCAGGAGGTGGACGACGCGTGCGGTGACGGACGTTCGGAAATCAATGACTGCGATCAGTGAAAAGACACGACAACGATCAGTGGAGAGACACGGCCGGTGGACGACCAGAGATTGGGAAAAACATGAAGAATTTTCGTACAAACCAGGAATATTTTAGAGAGACCTAGCTGATAACATGATAGAAAATAAAACCCAAAAATGATTATGACCGTGTGCATTCACATATTTATATATAGTGAATATAACTAGTATACAAAGTAGAAACAAACATGAAACAAGATATATATAAAACCAATCAGAAAGATATTCTTTTTTATATTGATTCTAAATCAATTATATGTCTATTAACTATTATAAACATGGTACATAACTATCAAAGTGAGTTTTCGCTCTATCTTAAAACAATTGTTATTATCCATTTTAAATTTGTACTCAACTAAAACCAAATACTAAAAGAGCCATGCATTAAAGAAAAAAGGCTACCTCGTCGTCCAAACCAAAATAAGCCATTTCTGAGGCGTTGGAGTTAAAATGGTGAAAGGACATTAATGGAAACCAAATTCGGATGAAGTTGAATGAGCAAAAGTCAGTGCAGATTGAAGCTAGCTGGTGCATTCACATTAATGTCCGTAGTCAATTGTTAGGTGCACCGTGGTCCTCCACCACCCACCATTCTTAACCATCACCATATTTATGCATGGGAATGAACCCTTTTCTTTCTTTCTCATCTTCATTTTCATCAATTAATTCCACTCCTTCCATTTATATTTTGGTCGGTGATTTTGAAAACAATGTGAAGAACCCTGACATGAATCAGGCCATATTTGCTGATTTCAGAAAATTTGGATTTCAAGGATTTTGTTGTTGGTCACCCTCATCAATTGGCATTAGTTAAAAAAAGTGACGTCCTTTGGTGATCCTTCTCAATCTTTTGAGATATTGGGCTGATTTTAGGTAATGCGTACATCACAATGCTGTTATGATTTTGAATAGTGACACAATAGTCTGCGGGAACTTTTGAAAGATATGTTAATTGTAAATCTAGAATACGATGACGATTTTAAATTGAGTAAAGCGATAAAATGACTCTAACTTTAAACTAAAGATGCTAATATAATTATGCAAAACGAGAAAGTATCAAAATAACCAACTTTATGATGTACTCCTTTCGTCCCACTTTTAAGTTTCACATTGATTTTTGCACAAACTTTAAGACAAGTCTATGTGACATCTTTTTAATGAGTGATGAGAGTGAGCCTACATAAATCAAATGAAAGGAAGAATTATGACCACATATTTATGACTAAATGTAGAAAGTTTAGAATTAAGAAGTTTATAGTGGGACGTCCTTAAAAGGAAAGTAGAAAGTTTATTGTGGGACGGAGGGAGTATGTGTCAATCTAATCGTGGATGCCGTTGACTTCAATTTTCAAAGGCAAGTTTGGCTAGAATTTAATGAAATGAACATTTTCCCTGGATTTAAAAAAAAAAGAGAAAAAGAAAAGACATAAATGCCTCATATTTTCCGCTTTCTTCTTCTTTATTCTTCCCACTAGCCCTTTTCTTCACCCCTGCCCTGCCCTTTTTGAACCGGAGCCTTGCCACAACCCAGTTGCTGCAACAATGCCCAGCCCGCCAATGCACAATTGATGCGACAACCAATGCCCAGCTCGTAGCCCTCCAATCCAAAACAAAACGTATATCAGCATCGCTCCGTAAATGCCTAACATGCAGCCCAAAACAAAACCTCCTCCTACCGATGCTTTCCGAAAACCGTGGGTTGTCGAAGTGTCATCGTCATGGCTTTGATCGACGACGTCGACTTCTCCCTGCTTTGGTTTTGGGGAGTTTGGTAAAATTGGGCTTCTTGATCAGGTGGGTTTGCGCTCATTTTTTTGGGTTTTTTGTTTTCTTGCAGAAAGGGGAAGAGATATGGTGGAGATGGTAGGGCCGGTGGCGGTGGTGGTGGCGAGAAGAAGGGGGAGGAGAGATGGTGGTTGGTGGTGGTAAACAGAGAGAAGAATGGGGATAGAAAAAGGCGTCAGGCGGTGGCAAACAAAGAGAATATGGGAGAGGGGAAGGGATGACACGCGGTTGGTGGCGGGAGGTGGTAGTGATGGCAACGGTGGGCATTGGACATGTCCTTGGCTGGACTACGGGCTAGGCGTTGGTGGCGCAGGAAGAGGCGGTGGAGAGAAGAAGGGGGGAGAGGTGGTGGCTGGACGGTAACGGCAGGAGGTGGTGGTGATAGTAGTGGTTTAGGGTGGAGATCGGAGATGGAGGTGGAGATCGGAGATGGTGGTGGCCGATGACAGGAGCTGGTGGTGATGGCAATAGCGGAGGTTTAAGATTTAGAGCGGTGGCGAGATAGTGGTTTATATGATAAGGAGGGGTAAAATGGGGAAGAATTTTTAGCTTATGGGGCAAGAGTATTTTTAGGGTTTAAGCATATGCAGTGGTGGTCTCTTAATTTTAGGAGACCACTCTAGACACCGAAATGCCAACAATTGTGGTCTCTAGAGCGGTTTCTTAATAAGAAACCACTCTATGGTCTCTTACCAAGAGACAACTTAAGAGACCACATGCGACCCACTTTTCGTCCTCTCTTGTCAGCCCACGTTTTCTGTTAGTAATAATTGGTCAGACTAGATCTATATTTTAGTTTTCTATTTGTAATAATTGGTCAAACTAGATCAATATTTAGATTGTCAAATTGTAATAATTGGTCAGACTAGATAAATATCTTATTATTGGCAATATAACCCTACCTACTTGACTAAATACCAATATAGCCCTAAGATAATTTTTAGTACAAAAATAACCCTAACTAGTTAATGTAAGTGCCAATATAACCATCAGACCTCATTTCCGGCATTGAATTCCATTTTTCAGAGTTGACTGTATGTAAAATGTCCAAAATACTCATAGTGTTAAAATTTGAATTTGAGTTGACAAATTTACCCTTATAGTTAGCCGGGCCACCGTCGACCGCCAACAGACCCCGCAGAACCGCTGTTGCACTGCCGCCGTAACAGGTAGGGTTATATCAGCACATTAGGGTTATATCAGCACATTCCTAAAATTAAAGGGTTATATCAGCACATTCGTAAAAATTGTAAGGTTATATTAGTACATATTATAAAAGTTAAGTGTGTGGTACTCAGCAGGCCTTAACGTGCGACCACATCATCATGTACACCATTACCACATTATAACGACACCTTATGCACCATAAAATTCAACATCATAAGATTCATATTAAACACCATTATCACATATTGTAGCCTCATTTTAAAACTCATCAACATTAAAAATCCTAGGTCGAAAAACACAACAAAATAACAACCACACACAACACCAAAGGTCATCCAACCATCAATCCAGATTAAACACAACAAAATAAACAAAATATCATCAAAACCCATACATTATATAGTATGTGCTGATATAACACTACATTTTTTGCGAATGTGTTGATATAACCCTATAAGTTTTAGGAATGTGCTAATATAACCTTATCAGTTTCCATAATGTGCTGATATAACCCTACATGTTACGACGGCGGTGCAGTAGTGGTCCGACAGTGGTCTGACGATAATATTTAGGGTAATGACTCTAAGGGTAATAAAATAATTTTCAATTTTTTGTATCTTTTTCCAGAAGGGAAAAAAATATTTTTACAAAATTCATGCAAAAAGTTATCGGTGAGGGTTATATTGGCACTTACACTGATTATCTAGGGTTATATTTGCACTTTCGAACACTGGAAAGTTATATTGGCACTTATGTCAAGTAGGTAGGGTTATAAAAGCACTTTTCTTTTTATTATTTAATTATTTTATGTAATTTTTCTAGTCGTTATAATTGGTTTTTGCTAATGTAATATTTTCTTAAATTTTTCAAAAATGAATTTCTCTTATTATTTATTTTTATTTAATTTTTAAAAATAATTTCTTGAAAAAACGAAATTAATTATATTTTTTTGCAATGAAGGATGATATATACGAGAACCAAAAAACAAATTATTTAATAATTTTTAAAAAATGAAATTCAATTTTAATTATTATAATGTATTATTAAATTTCACATTCAACTTATTTTAAGGGGACAAATTTATTTAAATTTAATTTGAATGGTAAAATTAATGAGTGGAATAGAGAAAATCAAGTAGAGTCCATGAATAGTAGAGAGCGGTCTCTTGCCACTGTGAAGAAAAAAGGAATGGTCTCTTAAGTGGTCTCTTGTAGTGAGGTGGAAGAGAGAGATTGAGAGAAATAATATATTTAATTGGTAAGAGACCACTGACGGTCTCTACCATTGCACTTGATCTTAGAATTGTAAAAATTCCTAGATTTTTTTAAAAAGTAAAAATGATATGAACCAGTGAATAGAAAAGGCAAATTATTAATTTAAAATCTTTTCGTGTATGTTATTTGAATTTTAAAGGACAAATAATTTTATCCAATTATATATTTATTTATTTTTAGCTATTGAAAGGAGGTTTTTTAATCGGTCTAACCGTAAGTTGGTCTAATAGGAGACTCTCTTGTTATTAACACAACTCACTCTTAAAAATAGAAGTTACGAGGAATCATATACCTGTAGTCCCTCTATGTGTCGCCGCTACGCATAAGCTATAATTTTTACCCGTTACTTAAAAGACTTTTTGTTACCCTAGCTTGTAACTCTAACTTTAGTCTGAAAATGTCAATCTAGCCTTGCAAAATGAAAAAAAATATCAGAATAACCCTAACTTTATGACAATATGTGCAGTTATAACCATTTGGCCTATTTTCGGCATTGGCTGAAGGAATTGGGTGTTGACCGAGTTTGAAATGATGAAATACCTTTGCACGTAAGCTAAAAATTCTTTCCCCATTTTACCCCTTTCTTCATCAAACCCCCCGCTTACCCTAGCCACCGCCCGCCACCACTGAGCTTCCACAGTGCCACCACCGCCTAGCCACCCCCACTTCCGCACAACTCACCACCATCGCCCAATCTTTTGCTCAACTACCCGGCATTCTCGCCACCCACCTCTCCTGTCCAAATACCCCCACATCCTGCCACTCACCACCACCACCCGGGATCCACACAACTCTCGGTCAAACCCGTTCTAGCACTCGCGACAGATGACGTCGGGGAGGTCGGCTAGGGTTTCGATTGAGACGCGCTTGTCACAGTGGTTAGATCGGCTAGGCTCTAGCGTTGCGGGTGATTGGGTTGCCACATTTTGGTTGTTTTTGGATGGAGCGTTGGCCATCAACTCCATGTCGGTACCCAGTAGATCATTTTCTCCTCTTTCAACAACCACTACCGCCGCCGCATGAGCTACTGGGTTAGTGTAGGACTCCTCCCCGAGCCATCGGGTCATCTTCTTTGAGAGGCGGCAACGAACGATAAGAAGGAGAAGAGCAAGAAGGTTCCGCCGCAGATTTGAGCGGAGAAGAAAAAAGACCAGAGAAAGAAAGAATTTGAGGAGAAGAGGAAAGAAGAAAGAGGGACATTACCGTTTTTTTAATTTTTAAACTCAGGAACATAATGGTCATTTTCTTGATTTTTGGCCAAAATTGTTGTTGATAATCAAGGCTGACAACGGTTTCCAGGGTTAAGTTGCACATGCATAAAAAATTAGAATTATTTTGACACTTTTTGACTTTGTAGGGTTAGATTGATTGACACTTTCAGTTTAAAATTAGAGTTAAAACGCACTTTACTCAATTGTATATTTATTCAAAAAATGAAATTATTTTTAATATTATAGAAACTTATAACATTTATAAATAAAATGTATAATAATTCCTCCACTCTTCTTTACAAATAAATATTTGTTGCAACCGTATTTACGGTATTTCGAATGATATGGTAATGATTGCTAATCAATGTGACAATATCTCTAGCTTAAACTGTTGGTTCTAATGGTCATAAGTAGCATTAATTCCTTCTATTTTCTTGTCCCGTAAGAAACAAAAAGAAGAAGGAAAAACCCAAATCGAATTTCAAAATTTTATAGAGGATTAGGGGTTGGTGGGGGTAACGTGTAGCAGTTGTGCTCCATGGACCGGACTCAAAAGTAAATAAAATAAATCATCTAAAATGATTAGATGACCCCAAATTTTTTGGAAAGTGCAAATATAACCCTTAGTTTTTTAAAAGTGCTAAATACCCATGGCTGATTTTCAAAAGTGCAGATATATCCATGGCCGGCCAAAACATGTAAACTTATACCCGAGTACCCCCTTTTTTCCTCCTAATTTTTATGGGTACAACTGTTCACTTCAATGACTTTGGGTACAACCGCACTTTCAAAAAACTCGGGGTTATATTTGCACATAACAAAAAAATGAAGGTTATATAAGCACTTCATTCTATTTTAAAATATGTCAATGTCAGTTTTTTTTCTTAAATAGGCTAAGCTTTTAAAGAATATTTTTTATTACTTCATCAAATAATTAAAATACTTAGATTATAGATGAGACAGTTTATATCCTGTCAGATTACATCTATAACAGGTGGTAGAATAGACAATATATTATTTTTTAACTTATCTACAGTTAAATTAATGAAGTATAGTTTATTTTTAAAAAAAATATTCAGTTTATTTAATTCAAATCACTTCAGTACTATTCATTGTAAAATTAGTTCAGGAAAACATTTTTCCTCTCTGACACATTTTCATGTTAAGAGTGCGGATACTGATGATACGATTGCCCAAATTTTCAATTCCCTTTAATACCGCAAATGGTGTGCTTGTATGCAGATAAAAGAAATTATAGCACAGGATTGTGCTTAAGATTTACCAAAATCAAAATATAGAAGAGAAAATTTCAGTTTTCTTTCATTTTTAAAATTAATTAAGATTACAAAGTTTCAAGGGAAAAGAGGCATGCTTAGAAGTCGTGTTTTTGTTGGTCGATCACGCTTTGCCTCCCAGAGATGGCTAAATATATATAATAATAAAAAGGCTAAATATAAAAAAGAGACTTCTTTCTTTCCATGTTTCATGGATAAAAGACGGCATCCAATCCGCTTAACATAAAATGATTTATTTAAACTTTATTTTGAAAGGCGGCAGCCGACTGTTTAAGTGTTTATTTATTAAAATTTAGGGTATTTGCATCCACCGCCAAGCCGGTGCGACGTCCCAATGTTTCACCACACCGTTTTGGTTTTTATTATCACGGGTATTATTGGTGTAAAGAACTGTTTTTCCTTTCTAGGGCGGGTCTTGTGATAGGCGGTATATCCACAAATTTATAAATAGTCCATTGTATTTTTAAATTTGCACATTGCATTTGTTAAATTACATATACTAAATTTAGAAATTTTAAAATATTTTTTACATTATATATTTGTATACTTTCGCATTCAAATACACATCATTACTTGTTTTAACTTTTAAAATATAATATTTAAATTTTATTAAAAAAACACAATATTTAATGTATAAAATACAGTGGACTGTTCATAAGCTTATTTAGTGGTCTTTCCGAAGATTTTTTTTCCTATTATTTGAATAATTATTTAATCAATTTCCATCTCGACCGACGATTTTCGTTGTGATTTCTATTTCGATGGATATGCATGACTTCAGAAATATTAGTTCAAATTCGAGTTCCATAGGACCCCAATTTTTTCAATGTTTAAAAGAATTTGTTTAGAATTTTTATACACTTAAAGTTATAGTTACAAAGTTTTTCATAATTGGTCTAACTGTCAGGTGGTCTAAATTAAAATATTTATAACAATCTAAATTTATAAATTAAATTATCATTCTGAACCATGGTTGCCAGAATTAGAAATTAGAAATGGGTAACAAATATTGGAATCAGAAAAGTAATAAATTCGTTTATAATAGGAAAAAAAGATTTGGTAGTACAACTGTACAACTGTACAATGGTATCTCTTTAAATTCACCTTTATGAATAAGGAGCGTTCATTATTTAATGAGTATCATTGTAAAGTTTTAAAAATTACTCATTAATAAAGAGTTGATACTTTTTTTTAATACAAATACAACCCATCAATGAATTCAATTTAACATGACTTGTTTTATATTTTTAATTGATTATAATTTAAAATTAAAAGAATTGTCTTTGAAGTGTTTCTTAAAATCCACTACCATTGTAGTTCATTCTTAGTTTTTTATCAAAATTCACGATGTAACAGTTGAGAAGTGTTCATTATTCACTATCATTGTGATGCTCTGGCCGAAAGTATACATTACCATATACATTAATTGGTCCACTTGCACAAAACGAATTGATTGATTTTCTACTCTCTCTTTTTCCCTTTATTTGAAGGCAAATTTTGTTTTAAACAATCTAAACTTTAAATTAGGGTTTATTGTGTAATTAATAAGAAATTTTATTAGGAATGAGGGTTTTTTTAAATATGTTCATAAATTTAGGGACCCACTATGCAATTATCAAAATGGTATAAATACTACAAAAATATATGAATTTGTATTCTCATTTTTTTTACATCTGATCGAAAACCGCCTCCGTCGATCGGAAACCGCCAACTAACGCCGCCAACCACCACCTGACGCCGGAATCTCACCAGTTTTTGCCAGATTTTGCCGATCTGCTCTGTCCGCCTCTTCCCCTCGGGTTTCGCTAAATTTCTGACGCCTCTGCCATCGTTTCCTGTTGCGAAACCGCCACATCTCCGCCACCGCGCTTCTTCTTCCTCCGCCGATGAGATTGTTGCGACGCCGTGCCACCGCCGCTCTGCGGCGGAAGCTCTTAACGTCGATCGAGGTTCATGAATTGGCGAAGCTTGTTGATTAGAGATGTGTTGCAGCGGTTGATTGCACATGTGTCGCGGTGGAGCGAAGGCACCGACGTTTCCGGCGTTGCGATCGACGATTCGGCTCCAGAGGAATCGACGTTTCTCGGTGTCATTTGGTGCAGAACGTCGGAGAATAAGGTCGCGTGTGAGATCCATGCGCTACATGGAGATGAAGCTTGCGCATGCAAACACTGGCGGGCGCATGGCGACCGGCGGACGGACTGGTCTGAGAGGTGAGGTTTATTTTATTTTTTCAAAGAGATATATTGAGGTTTAGTATTATTTGATTGAGTATATAAACAATAAAGGTTCTCTGGTCTAGGGTTAGTATTTTTTTATATGGGTCAAAGGTCAAGGGTTCGAATCCTATGATGACCTTTTATTTTGCAGAATTTATGTTGATGTTGAGCTTTAATAATATGTGATTGAGTATATATTTAGGAATGTGTTTCTGGTGCTGTGGTTATTATTCTGAACTATGAGGTTAGCAACCTGACTTTTGATGAGTTTCATTTTTCGGCTGAAATTTTGGTAATAGGAGTTTATGTTTGTAGTGTCTTTTTTCTTATGTTATTTTTCATTTTCTAGATGAGTTTCAGGTGTTAGGAGTCGATGTTTGTAACTTTTGAGTGATATTTGTAGTTTTAAAAAACAAAAATTGTTGACGTTTTCTGATTTTTTGACTGAATAATTTATACTCTTGAGCTATGATAG
>JAULKM010114029.1:0-22318 GCA_032355605.1 Rubia tinctorum | reverse complement strand
TTAGATTCTAGTTATATGTTTTGGCTGATTATTAAATCTATTAGAGTTATTTCCATTGATTTCATGAGTTGAAAATCCAACAAAATCGTTATTTGGCATTTGGTTTGTGTGGTCAATTAATGAAATTGGTTTCTACTTCTTTCTTTCCTACATATTTTCATGCATTATTGTTTCTTTTACTTTAATTTTTTCTTTTTCTTTTTTCGTAGCTTTTGGGCAGATTTCAAGTAAATTCCGACAAGATTCAAGCCTTTCCACCGTTGTTTTTCAAGGTAGCTGGTATAGGAGGGTCTAATCTATTTCTAATATTAATAGAAGGTTAGATAGACTTTTTTGTCGTATGGTTGGAGAAGTACAGCCTGAGTTTAAGTTAGCATTTATACATCTGTAAAGTTACCGTCGCTCGGTGATTAAACCTTGAAGTTGGATAGAATCCTTGGAGGCAGTAAATTTTCTTCACTATAGATGAAGGCAACTGTTTATCTAGGATCTTGTTTTGACAAGGTGAATTCTAGGGTTACGTGTTTGACAGTTGGGCTAGGTTCTGATCTTTGGGTCACCCTTTGGACATTTGTGTCAGGTCAAACTGGGAAGTAACATGCCCAATTTGCAAAACTACACCAGTTAGCATTATTTTAGTGTAGTTTTGAATATCTAATTGACTTTTAACTATGTATTTAGAATTTATCAGATTTAATAAATATTTGAAGAATCAAATCCTTCTTGTTATGTAAATTTTATTGTATATTATAGCAGAGTGTAAATGGACCGGTATTTTAAAAAAAAACACCATCTTTGAGACTGTTTAAATTTTTAAATAAGAATATGAAAATTCTAAAATTTTCATATTCATGATAAGACTTTTTTTTTCTAGAGTTTAAGCACTTTAATTTGTAGTACATACTTGTTAACCTCCAATCCTGAACAACTCCATTTAACACTCTATATTAATTATATTTTTCACTTGAGATTGTATCAAGCATAACAAAATATATATTTTTAGATCACTCAACTAATAATTGAATATTTTTGGAAAAAATGTCCCTACAAACTCATTCTCTACCATTGCACCACCATTACAAACTCATTCTCTACCCATCTCTTGTAATACTACCCAACGAAAGTTTTCTTGTGCTGTTGCTTGACACAATATCTACGACAACACCAACTACTAACACCACGTCGTGCAACTATTTTACGCTACCACCTTCGAAGAACTACTGCCCACACAGAGCTTTAACCTACCAGAAAAATAAGAAGAAAGCCACCTCAAAACCACTAATTTTCCTGGGCTTCATGGGTAAAAGTAGTGTCTGGAAGGGGTGGAAATCCAATTTCGTATCCGGTTCATCAAATTGGATTTTTTGCCCCCCTCCGGTCCGGACACTACTTTTAGCCATGAAGCCTAGGAAAATCATTGGTTTTCAGTTGGCTTTCTACTTCTTTGTGTAGTGGGTCAAAGCTCTATCTGCGTGATAGGTCTTCGGATGTGGCAGTGCATGATAGTTGCATGAAGAGGTGTTAGTAGCTGGTGTTGTCGTGGAAACTGTGTCATGCAAAGACATAAGGAAACTTTTTTGAGATAGTATTACAAGATATTTAGCACCACAAAAGGGCCAAATCCTTTCTTACCCGCACTCCTCATTTCTTATCCTTTTCTTATCCTTTTCCACAACTCATTTCTTATCCACATTAAAAAAAACTTTCCCTCTCCTTCTTTTACACCCAAATCCTTCACTCTTCAACCTCCATTCCGTAAATCTTCCATTTCTAACATAGAAATAATTACCCTTCAATTCCTAAACACTTTACATACAATAAACACAATGATTTCATCCTCCAAACCAAGAAAACTGAAGATTTCTCTTTAAGAACACCCAAAACCTAACATTTAGGGGTTCTTCAATCCATAATAATTGTGAATAATCGATTATATCTCTTGGAAATTAAGGATAATTAGATACTTCTACACCAACTTGGAGAACCCAACTCCACCCGTAAAAGACAAGACACTATATTGGGTAATTCTTAAAATTTTGCCCTCTTGTGTGTTTTGATGAACTTAATGGTATGATTGGGATTGTTGTGCATGAAGATAGGTCTAAGGTATTGATTGAAGTTGTAGAAATACTTATTGTTGTGGTATTTTTGGTGCATTTTTGTGGACTTTTGTGGTGGTAATATTGTGGATTTTTGTGGGGGTAATATTGTAGATTTTTCTGGTGAGTGTTGGTGAATTTTATGGATTCTAGTAGTGGTAGTGCCTATTGTAGTGGTAGTGTTTAAAGTCGGGCTTTAGCGCTTTTTGTTTCATTGTGTTTGTGGGGTGAAATTTGTTGCTGAATCATCACCTCTTATGGCCCCTAAGAAGATAAAAGTGCATGAAGCTATCTCCCCTAACCCACCAACTCTCAAAGTTCTAGACAAAACGCTTCCTTATGATGGATTGCAAAAGATAGTTGGGCACATGGTGACAAATGGGAAAGGTTGACCAACAATAGGACTATGATAGTCACTCATTTTGCAGATAAGGATGTATTGAATAAGTTATGTTTGCTAGAATCGGTCACTGCTCTGTTGGAAAATGGTGGCCTAGGCGGAGTCTTAAATGTCAGTACACAATCTTATAGTCATTGACGCTCGAGTTACACTCCACGTTGAAGACGATCACTTGTGAGAATGGTAGCCCGAGGATCGCGTTTCACCTAAACAAAAAAAAGAGCATCTTATCATGATATAATGTTGTCCTTTTGGTGGGACTACACCGTAAAAGTGGATTTATTTAAGCAAGGAGAGGGATGCACCTACCAAGGATTCTAGGCACTTATCGCAATGGAAAAAATATCATCAAGCTAAAGCTTAATCGATTATCCATCCTACGATCCGGTATATCCATCACGTTCTCACTCCTACACTTCTCAGTCAATGGGAGTATACCCACTGACCCAAATATGATATGAAATTCCTTTGATCATTTACACTGCACGAAGACTCTACCATGGAGTAGGATGAAATATTGATTGATAGATGCAATCGGATTGTCGAAGAACAATTGTGGAACATTTGTTTTTGGTGAATGATCAAAATCTTGGCACAAATAAGCATATTAAAACCCCTACAAACTTTGTGCAAAATGGTTGCCAACCCGATGATAATTTTTACACTTTCAAGAGTTTGGTAGGTGCAAAAATGCTAAAAGCCCCAGAAGACCCAACAAAGTTAATTTGGCTTCATGGTGCAGGAGAACCCTATATGGTGCTTCAATCGGACTGCCTAGTTGGTTACCCATTGACAAAATTGGATTTCTGTCCTCCTTCAGACACTAATTTTAGCCATGAAGCCTTGGAAAGGAAGTGGTTTTGAGGTGAATTTCTACTTCTTTGTGTAGTAGGTCAAAGCTCTATGTGCGTGGTAGTTCTTCGAAGGTGTTGATGGTAGTTGGTGTTTTCTTGGAAACTGTGTCAAGCAAAGACACAAGGAAACTTTTTTTAGATTGCATTACAAGATAATTACCATCACAAAATGGCCAAATCCTTTTCTTTCCCACACTCCTCATTTCTTATCCTTTTCTTATCATTTTCCACTTCTCATTTCTTATCCAAACTAAAAAAATCCCCCTCTCCTTATTGTACACCCAAATCCTTCAGTCTTAACCTCCAGTTCGTAAATTTTCCATTTATAACATAGAAATCCCTACCCTTCAATTTTTAAACACTTTTCACAACATAAACACAACGATTTAATCTTCCAACCCAAGAAAAGTGAAGATCTCTCTTTAAGAACACCTAAAACCTAACAATTGGGGGGTTCTTCAATCCGTAAGAATTGTGAGTAATAGATTATATTTCTTGGAAATTAAGGATAGTTAGATACTTCTACACCAACTTGGAGCACCCAACTCAACCCGAAAACATGAAGACACAATATTGGGTAATTCATAAAAAATAATTCCCTCTTGTGTGTTTTGATGAACTTGATGGTATGATTGGGATTGTTATGCATGAAGATAGGTCTAAGTTCTTAATTGAAGTTATCGAAATAATTACTGTTGAGGTAGTTTTGGTGCATTTTTTGGACTTTTGAGGTGGTAATATTGTGGTTTTTAATGGTGGTATTGTTTGAAGTTCGGTTTTAGTGCTTTGTGCTTCATTGTGTTTGTGGGGTGAAAATTATTGTTGAATCATCACCTCTTATGGCCTCTAAAAAGACCAAAGTGCGGGAACCTAGCTCCTCTAACCCACCACCTCTCAAAGTGAAGTGTTTGTACAACAACCTTAAATTCCAGTAACTTAGCATGAATTGGATTTATTTTCTTTACCACATTCTACGTTGATTTTAGTAAGATCCTTACATTTATTGTAAAAGTGATTCACGACTACCAACAAAATTGTCAGCAAAATAAACAATTTCACACTATATTTTATATAAATTAACTTTTGGAAACCACCGTTTTAGTTCTAACTCATTTTCTTCTTTCATTTAAAAAAGGAATTTTTCCTTTAGTCTAAAAGATTCTATCAGTACCAGCACATTGTACAATTGGCCTAACACTAAGACTGACGGCACAACACACAAAACTTGTTTCTGAATAGCTGGGGGATAATGGTATAACATCATAGATCAGGCTCCTGTTTATTGTATTCCATAGATCCAAACCTACCAAAATATTTAAGGAGTTCACTAGGAATATATGACTGGTGATTCAAATTTAACAGATAAATAGCATGCTAATCTGTCATATATGTTCTGAATAACATTATCGGTAACTTTAAGATTTCATGAAACCATGCCCATATTTGTAATGATATATGGTAATAATTAAATAATTGAGAGCGGTCATCTTGGGTTAATACTATTAAAAACACGTTGAGGCTAGGTGATGGGTCCATTTTATACGGCCATTTTCACATATTTGATATTCAAAACTATAATAGAATGTGGTTTTGCTTCAGTGAATTGGATACTATACCAATTAGAAAGTTAGGATCATATTGCAGCATTTTACACCATAATTCCTTTATTTATGTATGTATTTGATTATTTAGGTGATTTCTTCCATGATCGAGTTGAGGATTAGAGTTTTGATGCAAAACAAAAACCAAGTCACCAGGAGAAGGCCATTAACAAAAGTGGTAGAAGAAGGAAGACCACTTTCAAAGTGGTAGAAGAATATTTGAAGAAACAGTGAAGAGAAGGAAAAGAAGCAAACCAAGGAGGATCAAGACAGCTCGCTCGCAAACCATGCAAGTGTGGAGTCTTTGAACAAAAGTGCAAGAGACATCCAATTCAGGGACCATGTAATATACACGCTACACAATGCTCAATTCACCACGAAGGAAGGAAAACACATTAAAGTAATAGAAAATTCAAATATGCATGGCCCGCTATGTTCAATGTCGCAACCCAGGACCAAGAACAACTTCTAGGTCATGGACCTTGCAATAGGAAAGACTGGAGCATTTGGCTAGATGACGCTTTATGAGTGTATAGAATGGCCTAAAAAACTTTGATTGGAATATCTTCATATCGGCTGGTTTTTGAAAATCCGTGTTACCTATTAGTGGAGCTAAAAAACAAAGCATATTGGGCTATCAAAAGCTCAATATGAATTAGGATTAAGCCGGTGTGCATAGAAAGATTCAATTACAAGAAGTTGAGGAAATTCGGAGTGATTCCTACAAAAATTCCACAATTTACAAGATGTGAACTAAGGAAAAGCATGATAAAATGATCACTAGAAAGAATTTTAACGTCGGGCAAAAAGACCTTCTATTCCAATCGCGCCATTGTCTATTTTTGGGTAAATTGAGTTCAAAGTGGACTGGTCTTTTTGTGGTGGTCAAATTTTTCCAACATGGAGCGATAGGAATTATGAGTTAGGAGACTTCCAAAGTCTTTAAGGTAAATGGTCACCTCTTGAAGCCATATTGTGTGAGTTTCCAACAAGAACAAGTTGAGAAAACCCCTATCAATGACCCGGTTAGTGATTAGAGACTTCGGAATGTGGATACGCCATGCCGATGATGTTAAAAAATATTGATTTTTATCATCCAGATGTCATTTATGACATTCCTTTAATGTAGTTAATTTATGCTTTGTTCATAAGTCATGTCGACAACTTTAAATAAACTTAGTTTTGATCTTATATAATTTTTATTTTCTTTGTTTTGGATCAATATTATGCTTAGATGTTTGTTTTGAATTTTTTAGGGAAATGGGAAGAATTGAGGCAAAAATAATGAAATCGGAGATACAAGTAAAAAATGGGCCCAATCAGGCACCTAAGCACGCGACCACGCGATCAATTGTGTGGGCCACACATTGGCTAACTGAGAGCCATTCCATGAAAATAAGGATCACGCAGACCTGGAGCACAGAGGTTCTATCCACACGTTCCTCTTGGCCAGGCACTGCGCTCTCCGTGCGGGCCACGCGTTCAATGTGTGTCCCGCGAACCCAACCACGATTTCAATGTGTGTCCCGCGCGCCCAGCCACACATTCTATGTGTGTCTTGCTCTCTAGGCCATGCGTTCAACGTGTGTCCCGCTGGCCCACTTACCTCATTCAAAAAATTCCTTTTATTCTTCTTGCTTCTTATCCTATTTTCCTCTCACCCTTATGCATAACTTTTCCACTCCTCTTTTCTTATCCACAATTAAAAAACTCTCTCTCCTTCTTCTACTCCCAAATCCATCAATCTTCAACCTCCATTCCTTAAATCTTCCATTTCCAACATAGAATTTCTTACCCTTCAATTCTTAAACACTTTTCCACACAATAAACACAACCATTTCATCTTCAAAATCAAAAGAAGTTAAGAATTATCTTTAAGAACACCCTAAACCTTACATTTGGGGGTTCTTCGATCTGGAAGAATTGTATATTTATATGTCATGGAGGTGACTTTAATGGATTAATAATCAGTCAAAATATATTTCAGAATACTTAGATTCTAGTTATATGTTTTGGCTGATTATTAAATCTATTAGAGTTATTTCCATTGATTTCATGAGTTGAAAATCAAACAAAATCATTGATTTGGCGTTTGATTTGTGTGGTCAATTAATGAAATTGGTTTCTACTTCTTTCTTTCCTACATGTTTTCATGCATTATTGTTTCTCTTACTTTAATTTTTTTTTCTTTTCGTAGATTTTGGGCAGATTTCAAGTAAAATCCAACAAGATTCAGGCATTTCCACCGTTGTTTTTCAAGGTAGGTGGTATAGGAGAGTCTAACCTATTTCTAATAGTAATCGAAGGTTAGATAGGCTTTTTTGTCGTATGGTTGGAGAAGTACAGCCTGAGTTTAAGTTAGCGTTTGTACATCTATAAAGTTACCGTCGCTCGGTGATTGAACCTTGAAGTTGGATAGAATCCTTGGAGGAAGTAAATTTTCTTCACTATAGATAAAGGCGACTGTTTATCTAGGATTTTGTTTTGACAGGGTGAATTCTAAGGTTACGTGTTTGACAGTTGGGCTAGGTTCTGATCTTTGTGTCACCCTTTGGACATTTGTGCCAGGTCAAACTGGGAAGTAACATGCCCAATTTGCAAAGCTACACCAGTTAGCAAAATTTAAGTGTAGTTTTGAATAGCCAATTGACTTTTAACTATCTATTTTGAATTTATCCTATTTAATAAATATTTGGAGAATCAAATCTTCTTGTAATGTAAACTTTATTGTATATTATATCATAGTGTAAATGGCTCGGTATTTTAAAAAAACACCATCTTTGAGACGGTTTAAATTTTTAAATAAGAATTAGAAAATTCCAAAATTTTCATATTCATGATAAAAATATATTTTTTTCTAGATTTTAAGCACTTTAATTTGTAGTACATACTTGTTAACCTCTAATCATGAACGACTCCATTTACCACTCCATATTAATTATATTTTTTACTTGAGATTATATTCAAGCATAAAAATATATATTTTCCAGATCACTCAACTAATAATTGAATATTTTTGGACAAAAATGTCCCTAGCAAACTCATTCTCTACCATTGCACCACTATTACCATCGGAACCCCACCAACACAATATCGTCCTCACATTCACTTACCCATATCTTGTAATACTACCCCACAAAAGTTTCCTTGTGTCGTTGCTTGACACAATATCTACGACAACACCAACTACCAACACCACCTCTTGCAACTATCATACGCTTTCACCTTCAAAGAACTACCGCCCACACGGAGCTTTAACCTACTAGATAAATAAGAATAAAGCCACCTCCAAACCACTAATTTTCATGGGCTTCATGGGTAAAATTAGTGTCTAGAGGGGGTGGAAATCCAATTACGTATCCTTTTCTTATCCTTTTCCACTCCTCATTTCTTATCCACATTAAAACAAAACTCCCCCTCTCCTTCTTCTACACCCAAATCCTTCACTCTTCAACCTCCATTCCGTAAATCTTCCATTTATAACATATAAATACTTACCCTTGAATTCCTAAACATTTTACAAACAATAAACACAATGATTTCATCTTTCAAACCAAGAAAATTGAAGATTTCGCTTTAAGAACACCCAAAACCTAACATTTGGGGGGTTCTTCAATCCGTAATAATTGTGAATAATCGATTATATCTCTTGGAAATTAAGGATAATTAGATACTTCTACACCAACTTGGAGCACCCAACTCCACCCGTAAACGCCAAGACACTATATTGGGTAATTCTTAAAAATTTACCCTCTTGTCTGTTTTGATGAACTTAATGGTTTGATTAGGATTATTGTGCATGAAGATAGGTATAAGTTCTTGATTGAAGTTGTACAAATACTTATTTTGTGGTATTTTTGGTGCATTTTTGTGGATATTTGTGGTGGTAATATTGTGGATTTTTGTGGTGGTAATATTGTAGTTTTTTGTGGTGAATGTTGGTGCATTTTTTGGATTCTAGTGGTGGTAGTGCCTATTGTTGAGGTAGTGTTTGAAGTCGGGCTTTAGCGCTTTGTGCTTCATTTTGTTTGTGGGGGGTGAAATTTGTTGTTGAATCATCACCTCTTATGGCCCCTAAGAAGAGAAAAGTGCATGAGGCTATCTCCCCTAACCCAACAACTCTCAAAGTTCTAGACAAAATGCTTTTTATGATGGGTTGCAAAAGATAGTTGGGCACATGGTGACAAATGGTAAATGTTGACCAACAATAGGACTATGATAGCCACTCGTTTTGGAGATAAGGATATATTGACTAAGTTATGTTCACTGGAGTTGGTCACTGCTCTATCGGAAAATGGTGACCTAGGCGGATTCTTGAAAGTCAGTGCACCGTCTCATAGTCATGGACGTTTGAGTTACACTCCACGATGAAGAAGATCACTTGTGAGAATAGTAGCCCGGGGATCGTGTTTCACCAAAATGAAAAAATAAAGAGAGTATGTTATCATGATATAATGTTGTCCTTTTGGTTGGACTACATCGTAAAAGAGGATTTATTTAAGCAAGGTGAGGGATGCACCTACCAAGGATTCTAGGCACTTATCGCAGTGAAATAAATCTCAGCAAGCTAAAGTTTCATTGATTATCCATCCGGCAATCCGGTATATCCATCGCCTTCTCACTCCTACACTTCTCTGTCAATAGGAGTATACCCACTAACCCAAATATGAGATGAAATTCCTTTGGTCATTTACACTGCACGAAGACTCTACCATAGAGTAGGATGAAATATTGATCGATAGATGCAATCGGATTGTTGAAAAACGATTGTGGGTACATTTGTTTTGGGCGAATGATCAAAATCTTGGCACAACATCAGCATATTAAAACCCCTACAAATTTGGTGCAAAATCGTTGCCAACCCAATGATAACTTTTACACTTTCAAGAGTTTGGTAGGTGCAAAAATGCTAAAATCCCCAGAAGACCCCCACGAAGTTAATTTGGCTTCATGGTGCAGGAGAACCCTACATGGTGCTTCCATCGGACAGCCTTGTCGGTTACCCATTGACAAAATTGAATTTCCATCCCCCTTCGGACACTAATTTTAGCCATGGAGCCCTGGAAAGGAAGTTGTTTTGAGGTGGATTTCTACTTCTTTGTGTAGTAGGTTAAAGCTCTGTGTGCGTGGTAGTTCTTCGTAGGTATTGTTGGTAGTTTGTGTTGTCGTGGAAACTGTGCCAAGCAAAGACACAAGGAAACTTTTTTTAGATAGTATTACAAGATAATTACCATCACAAAATGGCCAACTCCTTTTCTTTCCCACACTTCTCATTTCTTATCCTTTTCTTATCATTTTCCATTTCTCATTTCTTATCCACACTAAAAAAATTCCCCATCTCCTTCTTCTTCACCCAAATCCTTCACTCTTAACCTCCTATTCGTAAATCTTCCATTTCTAACATATAAATCCTTACCCTTCAATTTTTAAAAACTTTTCACACAATAGACACAACGATTTAATCTTCCAAACCAAGAAAAGTGATCTATCTTTAAGAACACTCAAAACCTAACATTTAGGGGTTCTTCAATCCGCAAAAATTGTGAGAAATCGATTATATTTCTTGGAAATTAAGTATAGTTAGATACTTCTACACCAACTTGGAACACCCAACTCAACCCGAACACACGAAGACACAATATTGGGTAATTCATAAACATTTGCCCTCTTGTGTGTTTTGATGAATTTAATGGTATGATTGGGATATTATTGCATGAAGATAGGTTTAAGTTCTTGATTGAAGTTGTTAAAATACTTACTGTTATGGTAGTTTTGGTGCATTTTTGTGGAATTTTGTGGTGGTAATATTGTGGATTTTTGTGGTGGTATTGTTTGAAGTTGGGCTTTAGTGATTTGTGATTCATTGTGTTTATGGGGAGAAAATTTTTCTTAAATAATCACCTCTTATGGCCTCTAAAAAGACCAAAGTGCAAGAATCTAGCTCCTCTAACCCACCACCTTTCAAAGTGAGCTTTTTGTACAACCACCTTAATTTCCAGTAACTTACCATGAATTGGATTTATTGTCTTTACCACATTCTACCTTGATTTTAGTAAGATCCTTACATTTGTTGTAAAAGTGATTCACGACTACCAACAAAATTGTCAGCAAAATAAACAATTTCACACTATATTTTATATAAAAAATAACTTTTGGAAACCACATTTTTAGTGCTAACTCATTTTATTATTTCATTAAAAAAAAGGAATTTTTCCTTTAGTCTAAAAGATTCTATCAGTACCAGCACATTGTACAATTAGCCTAACACTAAGACTGACGACACAACACATCAAACTTGTTTCTGAATAGTCGGGGGATAATGGTATGACACCATAGATCTGGCTCCTGTTTATTTTATTCCATAGCTCCAAAACAACCAAAATATTTTAGGAGTTCACTAGGAATATATGACCGGTGATTCAAATTTAACAAATAAATAGCATGCTAATCTGTCATATATGTTCTGAATAACATTATTGGTAACTTTAAGATTTCATGAAACCATGCCAATATTTGTAATGAGATTTGGTAATTATTAAATAATTGAGAGAGGTCGTCTTGGGTTAATATAATTGAAAACACGCTGAGGCTAGGTGATGGGTCCGTTTTATACTTTCAATTTCACATATTTGATATTCAAAACTATAATAGAATGTTGTTTTGCTTTAGTGAATTAGATACTATACCAATTAGAAAGTTAGCATCATATTGCAGCATTTTGCACTATAATTTTTTATTTATGTATGTATT
This sequence comes from Rubia tinctorum, assembly GCA_032355605.1. Classification (NCBI taxonomy): domain Eukaryota; kingdom Viridiplantae; phylum Streptophyta; class Magnoliopsida; order Gentianales; family Rubiaceae; genus Rubia; species Rubia tinctorum. The sequence continues at coordinate 10,614 of JAULKM010114029.1, read as the reverse complement.
TGATTATTTAGGTAATTTCTTCCATGATCGAGTTGAGGATTGGAGTTTTGATGCAAAACAAAAACCTAGTCACCATGAGAAGGCCATTAACAAAGTGGTAGAAGAAGGAAGACCACATTCAAAGTGGTAGAAGAATATTTAAAGAAACAATGAAGAGAAGGAAAATAAGCAAACCAAGGAGGATCAAGACAGCTCGCTCACAAACCGTGCAAGTGTGCAGTCTTTGAACAAAAGTGCAATAGACATCCGGTTCGGGGACCGTGCAAATATACATGGTACATGATGCTCAACTCACCATGAAGGAAGTAAAAAACATTAAAATAATGGACCATACAAATATGCACGGTCCGCTATGCGCAGTTTCGCAAACCTGGACCAAGAACAACTTCCAGGATATGGACCATGCAATAGGAAGAACTGGAGCATTTGGCTAGATGACGCATTGTGAGTGTATGGAATAGCCTAAGAAACTTCGAATGGAATATCTTCATATTGGGTGGTTTTTGAAAATGCGTGTTACTTATTGGTGGGGCTTATACACAAAGCATATTGGGCTATCAAAAGCTTCAATATGAATTTGGAATAAGCCAGTGTGCATAAAAAGATTCAATTACAAGAAGTTGTGGAAATCAGGAGTCATTCCTATGAGAATTCCACAATTTACAAGATGAGAAGTAAGGAAAAGCATGATAAAATGATCACTAGAAAGGACTTTGACGTTGGTCAAAAAATCTTTCTATTCCGGTCGCGCCTTAGTCTATTTTTGGGTAAAATGCGTTCAAAGTAGACTGGTCTTTTTGTGGTGGTGAAATTTTTCCAACATGGAGTGATAGAAATTATAAATGAGGAGACTTCCAAAGTCTTCAATGTAAATGGTCACCTATTGAAGCCATATTATGTGAGTTTTCAACAGGTACAAATTGAGAAAACCCCCACTCAATGACCCAGTTAGTGATTAGAGACTTTGGAATGTGGATACGTCGTGCCGATGATGTTAAATAAAATTAGTTTTTATCATCTAGATGCCATTTATGACATTCCGTTAATATATTAATTTATGCTTTGTTCATAAGTCATGTCGACAACTTTAAATAAACTTAGTTTTGATTTTATAAAAATTTTATTTTGTTTTTTTTTGGATCAATATTATGCTTGGATGTTTGTTTTGAATTTTTCAGGAAAATGGGATGAACCGAGGCAAAACTAAGGAAAATTGGAGATTCAAGTAAAAAATGGGCCCAATCAGAACCCTTAGCACGTGGCCACGCAATCAACCGTGCGGGTCACACGTTGGCTAACCGAAAGCCATTTCCACGGAAAGAAGGATCGTGCAAAGAAAGAGCGCAGAGGTGGTGGTCGCATGTATCTCTCGGCCAGGCACTGCGCACTCTGTGCCAGCCACGCGTTCAACGTGTGTCCCGCGCACCGGGCCAGGACTTCAATGTGTGTCCCAAGCACCCAACCACCCATTCAATGCGTGTCCCGCTCGCCCTGTTACATCATTCAAAAAAATTCCTTTTATTATTCTTGCTTCTTATCCTATTTTCCTCTTACCCTAGTGCAGAATTTTTCCACTCCTCTTTTCTTGTCCACAATTAAAAAACTCCCTCTCCTTCTTCTACACCCAAATCCATCAATCTTTAACCTCCATTCCCTAAATCTTCCATTTCTAACATAGAACTCCTTACCCTTCGATTCTTAAACACTTTCCACACAATAAACACAGCCATTTCATCTTCTAAACCAAAAAAGGTTAAGAATTCTCTTTAAGAACACCCTAAACCTAACATTTGGGGGTCCTTCGATCCGAAATAATTGTATGTTTATATTTCATGGAGGTGGCTTTAATGGATTAATAATCAATCAAAATATATTTTAGAATACTTAGATTCTAGTTATATGTTTAGGCTGATTATTAAATCTATTAGAGTTATTTCCATTGATTTCATAAGTTGAAAATCAAACACAATCGTTCATTTGTCATTTGGTTTATGTGGTAAATTAATGAAATTGGTTTCTACTTCTTTCTTTCCTGCATATTTTCAGGCATTATTGTTTCTTTAACTTTAATATATTTTTTCTTCCTTTTTTGTAGATTTTGTACAGATTTCAAGTAAATTCCGACAAGCTTCAGGCTTTTCCACCGTTGATTTTCAAGGTAGGTGGTATAGGAGGGTCTAATCTATTTATAATATTGATCGAAGGTTAGATCGGTTTTTTTGTTGTATGGTTGGAGAAATACAACCTGGGTTTAAGCTAGAGTTTGTACATCTGTAAAGTTAGCACTGCTCGGTGATTGAACCTTGAAGTTGGCTAGAATGCTTAGAGGGAGTAAATTTTCTTCACTATAGATGAAGGAGGTTGTTTATCTTGGATCTTGTTTTGACAGGGTCAATTCTAGGGTTTCATGTTTGACAGTTAGGCTAGGTTCTGATCTTTGGGTCACCCTATGGACATTTGTGCAAGGTTAAACTAGGAAGTAACAAGCCCAATTTTCAAAACTACACCAGTTAGCATAATTTTAGTGTAGTTTTGAATACCCAATTGACTTTTAACTATGTATTTAGAATTTATCATATTTAATAAATATTTGAAGAATCAAATCCTTCTTGTTAAGTAAACTTTATTGTATATTAGAACATAGTGTAAATGGACCGGGTTTTTTTTTTAAAACACCATCTTTGAGACTATTTAAAATTTTAAATAAAAATTCCAAAATTTTCATATTCATGATATCACTATTTCTTTCTAGATTTTAAGCACTTTAATTTGTAGTACATATTTGTTAACTTCCAATCATGAACAACTCCATTTAACACGCTATATTAATTATATTTTCACTTGAGATTGTATCCAAGCATAACAAAATATATATTTTTAGATCATTCTATTAATAATTGAATATTTTTGGACAAAAATGTCCTTGACAAACTCATTATCTACCATTGCACCACTATTACCCTCGCAACCCCACCATCACAATATCGTCCTCACATTCACTTACCCATCTATTGTAATACTACCCCACAAAAGTTTCCTTGTGTCGTTGCTTGACACAATATCTACGACAACACCACCTCGTGCAACTATCATACGCTACCACCTTCAAAACTACCGCCCACACAGAGCTTTGACCTACTACACAAATAAGAAGAAATCCACCTCAAAACCACTAATTTTCCTAGGCTTCGTGGGTAAAAGTTGTGTCTGGAGGAGGTGGAAATCCAATTCCATATCCGGGTCATCCACTTGGATTTTTGCCCCTCCCCCCTCCGGACACTAATTTTAGCCATGAAGTCTAGGCAAATCACTGGTTCAAAGGTGGATTTCTACTTCTTTGTGTAGTAGTCAAAGCTTTGCCTGCGTGGTAGTTCTTCGGAGGTGGCAGTGTATGATAAATGCATGAAGTGGTGTTGGTCGTTGGTGTTGTCGTGGAAACAGTGTCATGCAAAGACATAGGCAAACTTTTTTGAGATAGTATTACAAGATATTTAACACCACAAAAGGGCCAAATCCTTTTCTTACCCAGACTCCTCATTTCTTATCCTATTCCACACCTCATTTCTTATCCACATTTTAAAAAAACCTCTCCTTCTTTTACACTCAAATCCTTCACTCTTCAACCTCCATTCCGTAAATCTTCCATTTCTAACATATAAATCCTTACCCTTCAATTCCTAAACACTTTCCATACAATAAACACAATGATTTCATCTTCCAAACCAAGAAAACTAAATATTTCTCTTTAAGAACACCCAAAACCTAACATTTAGGGGTTCTTCAATCCGTAATAATTGTGAATAATCGATTATATATCTTGGAAATTAAGGATGATCATATACTTCTACACCAACTTGGAGCACCCAACTCCACCCATAAACGCCAAGACACTATATTGGGTAATTCTTGAAAATTTGCCCTCTTGTGTGTTTTAATGAACTTAATGGTATGATTGGGATTGTTGTGCATAAAGATAGGTCTAAGATCTTGATTGAAGTTGTAAAAATACTTATTTTTTTGGTATATTTGGTGCATTTTGTGGACTTTTGTGGTGGTAATGTTGTGGATTTTTGTGGTGGTAATATTGTAAATTTTTGTGGTGAGTGTTGGTGCATTTTTTGGATTCTAGTGGTGGTAGTGCCTATTGTAGTGGTAGTGTTGGAATTTGGGCTTTAGTGCTTTGTTCTTCATTGTATTTGTGGGGTGAAATTTTTTGTTGAATCATCACTTCTTAAGGCCCCTAAGAAAAGAAAAGTGCAAGAATCTAGCTCCTCTAACCCACCACCTCTCAAAGTTCTAGACGAAATGCTTCCTTTTGATGGGTTGCAAAGGATAGTTGGGAATATAGTGACAAATGGGATAGGTTGACTAACAATAGGTCTATGATAGCCACTCGTTTTGCAGATAAGGATGTATTGAATAAGTTATGTTTGTTGGAGTCGGTCACTGCTCTGTTGGAAAATGGTGGCCTAGATGGATTCTTGAACGTCAGTGCACCGTCTTACAGTCATGGACACTCGAGTTCCACTCCACGGTGAAGAAGATCAGTTGTAATAATGGTAGCCTGGGGATCACATTTTACCTAAACGAAAAAAGAAAGAGAGCATCTTATCACGATTTAATGTTAGCCTTTAGGTGGGACTACACTGTAAAAGAGGATTTATTTAAGCAAGGAGAGGGATGCACCTGCCAAGGATTCTAGGCACTTTTTGCAGTGGAAAAAAATCTATTCAAGCCAAAGCATCATCGATTATCCAACCGGTATATCCATCTCCTTCTCGCTCCTACTTCTCTGTCAATGGGAGTATACCCACTGACCCAAATATGATATGAAATGCCTTTGGGCATCAACACTGCACGAAGACTGTACCGTAGAGTGGGTTGACATATGGATTAATAAATGCAATCGGATTGTCGAAGAAGGATTGTGGGAACATTTATATTGGGAGAATGATCAAAATGTTGGTGCATTTTGTCGATTCTAATGGTGGTAGTGTTTGAAGTTTGGCTTTAGTGCTTTGTGCTTCATTGTGTTTGAGGGGTGAAAATTGTTGTTGAATCATCACCTCTTATGGCCCCTGAGAAGAGAAATGTGCAAGAAGCTAGCTCCCCTAACTCACCACCTCTCAAAGTTCTAGACAAAACACTTCCTTATGATAGGTTGCAAAAGATATTTGGGCACATGGTGATGAATGGGAAAGGCTGACCAACAATAGGACCATGATAGCCACTCATTTTATGGATTCTAGTGGTGGTAGTGGCTATTGTAGTTCTTTGTGGTGGTAATATTGTAGATTTTTGTGGTGAGTGTTGGTGCATTTTTTGGATTCTAGCGGTGGTAGTGCCTATTGTAGTGGTAGTGCTTGAAGTTGGGCTTTGGAGCTTTGTGCTTCATTGTGTTTGTGGGGTGAAAATTGTTATGAATCATCACCTCTTATGGACCCTAAGAAGAGAAAAGTGCAAGAAGCTAGCTCCCCTAACCTACCACCTCTCAAAGTTCTAGACAAAACGCTTTCTTATGATGGGTTGCAAAACATAGTTGGGCACATGGTGACAAATCGGAAAGGTTAACCAACAATAGGTCCATGACAGCCGCTCGTTTTGCAGATAAGGATGTATTGACTAAGTTATGTTTGCTGGAGTCGGTCACTACTCTTATGGAAAATGGTGGTCTAGACTGATTCTAGAATTTAAGTGCAACGTCTTATAGTCATGGACACTCGAGTTCCACTCCACGGTAAAGATGATCACTAGTGACAATTGTAGCCCGGGGATCGCATTTCACCTAAATGAAAAAGGAAAGAGAGCATCTTATCATGATATAGTGTTGGCCTTTAAGTGGGACTACACCGTAAAAGAGGATTTATTTAAGCAAGGAGAGGGATTAACCTACCAAGGATTCTAGGCAATTATCACAGTGGGAAAAAATTCATCAAGCGAAAACCTCTTCGATAATCCATCCAGTGATCAGGTATATACATCGCCTTCTAACTCCTACACTTCTCTGTCAATGGGAGAATACCCACTGACCCAAATATGATATAAAATGCCTTTGGGAATTAACACTGCACGGAGACTGTACTCTAGAATGGGTTAACATATGTGTTGATAGATGCAATCAGATTGTCTGAGAAGAATTGTGGGCACATTTGTGTTGGGTGAATGATCAAAATCTTGGCACAACATCAGCACATTCAAACCCCTCCAAACTTTGTGCAAAATTGTTGCCAACCCGATGATAACTTTTAGACAATCAAGAGTTTGGTAGGTGAAAAAATGCTCAAAACCCCAGAAGACCCCCACGAAGTTAATTTGGCTTCATGGTGCAGGAACACCCTACATGAGGCTTCCATCGAACCACCTTTTCGGTTACCTATTGATGGAATTAGATTTCTGCCCCCTTCGGACACTAATTTTAGCCATGAAACCCAGGAAAATCAATGGTTTTGAGGTGGATTTCTACTTCTTTGTGTAGTAGGTCAAAGTTCTGTGTGTGTGGTATTTCTTCAGGGGTGGCAGTGTATGATAGTTTCATGAGGTGGTGTTAGTAGTTGGTGTTGTTGTGGAAACTGTGTCGAGCAAAGACACAACTTTTTTTAGATAGTATTACGAGATATTTACCATCACAAAAGGGCCAAGTCCTTTTCTTACCCCACACTCCTCATTTCTTATCCCTTTCTTATCATTTTCCACTCCTCATTTCTTATCCACACTATAAAAAACTCCCTCTCTCCTTCTTCTACACCCAAATCCTTCCCTCTTCACCTCCACTTTGTAAATCTTCCATTTCTAACATAGAAATCCTTACCCTTCAATTCTTAAACACTTTCCACACAGTAAACACAATTTAATCTTCCAAACCAAGAAAGGTGAATATTTGTCTTTAAGAACACCCAAAACCTAACGTTTGGGGGTTCTTCAATCCACTAGAATTGTGAGTAATATATTATATTTCTTGGAAATTAAGGAAATTTATATATTTCTACACCAACTAGGAGCACCCAACTCAACCCTGAAACATGAAGACACTATATTGGGTAATTCATAAAAATTCTCCCTCTTGTGTGTTTTGATGAACTTAATGGTATGATTGGGATTGTTTTGCATGAAGATAGGTCTAAGTTCTTGATTGAATTTGTGGAAATAGTTGTTGTTGTGGTAGTTTTGGTGCATTTTTGTGGACTTTTCTGATGGTAATAATGTGGATTTTTGTGGTGAGTGTATGTGCATTTTGTGGATTCTAGTGGTGGTAGTGCCTATTATGGTGGTAGTGTTTGAAGTTGGGATTTAGTGCTTTGTGCTTCATTGTGTTTGTGGGGTTAAATTGTTGTTGAATCATCACCTCTTATGGCCTCTAAAAAGACAAAGGTTTAAGAACCTAGCTCCTCTAACTTACCAGCTCTCAAAGTTTTAAACAAAACGCTTCTTTATAATGAGTTCCAAAAGATAGTTGGGTGTATGCTGACAAATAGGAAAGGTTGACCAACAATAGGTACATGATAGCCAATCATTTTGCATATAAGGATGTAATGACTAAGTTGAGTTTGCCGGAGTTAGTCACTGCTCTGTTGGAAAATGGTGGCCTAAGCAGATTCTTGAACATCAGTGCACCGTCTTATAGTAATATACACTCGAGTTCCTCTCCATCGTGAAGAATATCACTTGTGAGAATGGTAGCCCTGGGATCGCATTTCATGTAAGCGAAAAAAAAGAAAGAAAGCATCTTATCATGACATAATGTTTGCTTTTAAGTGGGACTACACTGTAAAAGAGGATTTATTTAAGCAAGGAAAAGGATGCACTCACCATGGATTGTAGGCACTTATCGCAGTTTAAAAATCTCATCAATCCAAAGCCTCTTCGATTATCCAGCCGGCGATCCGGTATATCCGTCGTCTTGTCAATCCTACACTTCTTTGTCAATGGGAGTATACCCACTGACCCAAATATGATATCAAATGTATTTGGGCATTTACACTTCATGGAGACCCTACCCTGGAGTGGGTTGACATATGGATAGATAAATGCAATCGGATTGTCGAAGAAGGATTGTGTGCACATTTGCGTTGGGCGAATGATCATAATCTTAGCACAACATCAGCATATTCAAACCCCTCTAAACTTTGTGCAAATTGTTCACCAACCCAAAGATAACATTTACACTATCAAGAGTTTGGTAGGTGCAGAAATGCTCAAAATCTCAGAAGACCCCACGGAGTTATTTTGGCTTCATGGTGAGGGAGAACCCTATATAGTGCTTCCATCGGATCGCCTAGTCGGTTACCTGTTAACAGATTTAGATTTGAGCCCCCCTTCTCTGGACACTACTTTTAGCCCTAAAGCCCTGGCATATCCGTGGTTTTTAGGTGGCTTTCTACTTCTTTGTGTTGCAGGTCAAAGCTCTGTGTGCGTGGAAGTTCTTTCGAGGTGGCAGTGTATGATAGTTACATGAGGTGGTGTTGGTAGTTGTTGTTGTCGTGGATACTGTGTCAAGCAACGACACAAGGAAACTTTTTTGAGGTAGTATTACAAGAGAGTGGTAAGTGAAGGTGGGGACAATATTATAGTGATATATGTCTTTCAAGATATAATTGAAAATTTTCCATAATGCTCCATAAAATAAGAATTTTATTATGTATCATTTGAACTAACATATTTGAATATGTCTCTAGCATATATGCTTTAAGTTAGCTTTTTGTACAACCAACTTAATTTCCAGTAACTTAGCATGAATTGGATTGTTTGTCTTTACCACAAATTCTACCTTAATTTTAGTAAGGTCTTTACATTTATTGTAAAAGTGATTCACGACTATCAAGAAAATTGTCGGTAAATAAACATTTTCACACTATATTTGAAAAAATTAACTTTTGGAAACCACCTTTTTAGTGCTAACTCATTTTCCTCTTTCATTTTAAAAAAAAAAGAATTTTTCCATTAGTCTAAAATATTCTATCAGTACCAGCACATTGTACAATTGGCTTAACACTAAGACTAACGGCATAACACACAAAACTTATTTCTGAATAGCCGGGGGATAGTGGTATAATAACATAGATCAAGCTCCTATTTATTGTATTCCATAGCTCCAAACCTACCAACATATTTAAGGAGTTCACTAGTGATATATGAATGGTGATTCAAATTTAACAGATAAATAGCATGCTAATCTGTCATATATGTTCTGAATAACATTATTGGTAACTTTGAGATTTCATGAAACCATGCCAATATTTTTAATGAGTTATGGTAATAATTAGATGGTTGAGAGAAGTCTTCTTGGGTTAATATTATTAAAAACAAGCTAAGGCTAGGTGATGGGTCCGTTTTTTACTGCCATTTTAACATATTTGATATTCAAAACTATAATAGAATACAGTCTTGCTTTAGTGAATTAGATACTATACCAATTAGAAAGTAAGGATCATATTGCATCATTTGGAACCATAATTCCTTTATTTATGTATGTATTTGATTATTTAGGTGATTTCTTCCATGATCGAGTTGGGGATTGGATTTTTGATGCAAAATAAAAATCAAGTCACCAGGAGAAGGCCATTAACAAGAGTGGTAGAAGAAGACGACTTCCAAAGTGGTAGAAGAATATTTGAAGAAACGGTGAAGATAATGCAAAGAAGAAAACCAAGGAGGATCAAGACAGCTCACTCGCGAACCATGCAAGTGTGCAGTCTTTGAACAAAAGTGCAAGAGACATCTGGTTCGGGGACCGTGCAAATATACATGCTACACGATGCTCAATTTGCCATGAAGGAAGGAAAACACATTAAAATAATGGAACATGCAAATATGCACGGTCTCCTATGCTCAGTTTTGCAACCTTGGGCCAAGAACAACTTCCAGGTCATGGACCGTGCAATAGGAAGGACTGGAGCATTTGGCTAGATGACACTTTGTGAGTGTATAGAATGGCCTAAAAAACTTGATATGTCCATATTATATGATGATTTTGGGATATTTTGTACTCATTTTGGTATGCTTTTGTGCTTTGGATACTTCATTTTACCTTGACATTCTATTATTAGAGTTAAGAGCAACTTTAGCGCTCTTACAGATTATGTGGGACTAGGTAATGGTTTGAAGATTTGAAAACCATGAATACTACAATATGAAGACAATGAAAACCTTGAAGAACCAAAGAAGGAAAGAGGAGACAACTACACTTAGACAAAAATAAGACAACATGTGAGGGCATCCCACTCTGCTTGTAGCGAGTCGCGACGCATGTGTTGCGACTTGCGATGCCTAGATCTACTTTTTGGACTATAAATACTCTCTTATCTCCTCTGTTTTCCAGCAACCTTTCTCTCCCGATTTCTTATCCATAAAACCCTAGTTTTCTACCATTTTCTTCTTGCTTTCTTCTTGATTTTATGTTTAAATTGCTATTGTTGTTTAGTATGGATTATTGTAGCTAAAATTAGTCTTGGGAGCAATTGATTAAGGCTTCCAAGCCCATGTCTTGAGAAATTTTTATGAAGCTATTTAATGCTTTGCTATTGTATATTTATTGTGCTTGAATTTGGTTGTTGAATACATTAATGGTGTTGGAAGTTTGATTATATGAAATGCTTGTATGATTACTTGTTAGGGTTT